>WUQG02021470.1:0-11407 GCA_011317285.2 Androctonus mauritanicus | reverse complement strand
ATTTAAAAACTTACGTAAAAATTTACGTACGTTGCGTAAAACAGTAGCCATTCTGCGCAGGCAGTTCTACGGTTAATAAACGTGAATTCTTGGCTGATATGCTGGAGGAGAATTTAACTGATCAATTTGTAACAGAAATATTCAATCTGACTGCATTGAAAAGATTATTAACAGAGACACTTTTGGATACGAATAAGACAATAAAGATTTCATCTCTGTTGGAAGTGGCTAATAAGGCAGTAGAAGAAATGAAATGCACAGCAATTGTGGATAAAATTTCAAGAAATTTTGACTCCACAAACAATAGATTGAATAGTTTCAGCAAGATATGCCAAATTTGAGGTCATGACAATCACAGTACTAAATATTGTAAATTAAGAGGTAAAGAGTGTTTTATTTGTAATCAGACAACACATTTCATCTTGTTGTAAAGAAAAGAACTTAAGGGCATTCAAAAATAATTTAATATATACTAATAGAAATAAAGATAAATAATAAAATGTTCTTGGAAAATCTTTAATTAGGTACTCTCAATATACCATAACTGAAAGTTCTCAAAAGCTCAAATTAAACCTTAGGTGAAATAAGATTTGCTTGTGGAGTCAAAATTTCTTGAAATTTTATCCACAATTGCTGTGCGTTTCATTTCTTCTACTGCCTTATTAGCCAGTTCCAACAGAGATGAAATCTTTATTGCCTTATTCATATCCAAGAGTGTCTCTGTTAATAATCTTTTCAATGCAGTCAGATTTCACTCATGGGAGAAACAGATATAGGAGCAGATCTTATAAATTAGTGCTATCTCTCAGAATTTACAAAGTAAATATTTTCAACATATGAAACTGAGGCCTTATACATGTATCTTAAAGGGCTATAGAGGTAGTGCCATCAATGTAATAGGACAATTATCTATTAAAGTATCATACTTACAAACAGAATATAGTATGAATTGAATAGTTAATGAAGGTCGGCAAGATAAATCTCTAATAGGCAGAAACTGGATTAAATAATTGAGAATAGAATTGATATGTTGTTGACAATTGACAATCAAGATATAGGTTACAATATCATTAGAGAATATCCAGAAATAACATTGTCTAAAATGGAACAATAAAAGAATTTTTGGGAAATAATGAATTAAAATTTGATACAAAGTCAAAGTTTTTCAAATTTTGGCAAATTCCATTTGCATTGAGACAAAATGTTGATATGGAATTGAAAAGATTACTCCAAGATGATATTATAGAATCTATCAAAAAAGCAGAATGGGCAACATCAATAATATGTTTATTGATGTTGATGATGATTATGTTTTACCAAACCAAATGACTCTTAGAAATCTGTGAAGATTATAAGAGTTCCTTAAATTGATATTAAAAGAAAACAAATATTTGTTATCCAAATAGACACAATTTTACGATCATTAAATAAAAAGACAGCTTTTACTATGTTGGACCTAAATGGAGCATACTATCAAATCAAAATGGACAAGTATTTCAAAATTTATTAATTATTTCAACCCATAGAGAGCTATTTAAATATAAAAGACTTCCATCTGGTATAAAAACTGTTTCTTCAAATACCCAAATATTATTATGTATCTTAATGATATTTTAATATATCATCAGACATCGATAATCATAAAGAAGATCTAAGGAGAATGTTAAGCATATTAAAAGAAAATAATTTAAACATTAAAAAAAAAAGAAGTGTGAATTTTTTAAAAATGAAATTAAATTTTTAGAATATATTATAAATGATAAAAGTAACAGACCAGATAAAAAATATCGAAGTTATTGAAAAATGCCCTACTGCACTTGACTTGATGTCCTTAAAAAACTTTATAGGTATGATCAGTTTCTGTGCCAGATTTATTGATAATTTTGCAGCAAGAGCAAATCCTTATTACAGATTGCTTAAAAAAACGAAATAATTGGAAATGGACTGATAATGAAAACAATGCATTTCAAGAGTGCAAAAGAGTGTTATTAAATTACTCTTTATTTGTCCACTATTCATTGAGTTTATTGCTAGTGTTTTTTTTTTTTTTTTTTTGCTTATTTTACAGCCCTTTCCAATCAAGGAGATTACTAAGGGGCAGGGCCAGTTCCAACCATGAGCTGCACCCACACCCATGGAAGGGGGCCAGATGATGAAGGACAGGAATCACCAGGCTGGGCCCAGCACCCCAAAAAACTCTTCAGAAGTTACCACACCCAGGACATGAACCCAGGTCGTCCTGTGTGGCACACCAAAAGCATTACCACTTGGCCATTCGGCCTTACTGCTAGTGTTGGGAATGTACGATTCTAGCTATGATATAAGTTATGTGTTCAATCACAGAATAAATGGAGAAGGAAAACCAATAATTTTTATATGTAAAATTCTGTTTCCAGCAGAACAAAATATATTTAAACTGGGAAAAAAAAACATTTGCTATTGTTTGGGCATCATAGAGAGAAATTAAAACAATACTTAATGGGCAAAAATTTCCAGTTATTCACTAATCATAAAGCATTAGCAACATTATTTAATGAAAATAAAGCACTACCACCAGTGGTAGTAAATCCAATACATAGATGGGCAGTACAATTACAGAATTTTGAATTTACTATTAAGTATAAACCAATAAGAGAAACGACTCATCAGATTTCTTTCTAGATTACCTTTACCTTCTTAAGAATCTTCACATAAATTTAAGGACAAAGGTGAGATTATTATACTTGAATCATTTATTATTGATTATATTTTGGTGGCTAATGAAACAAAAAAAGATAAAACTATTACTGCAGGTATTATTTATTTAATTGGGAAATTTACCCACCAGTAATAATGTGAACTTAGAATTAAGATTATATTCTCAGAAGATAGATGAATTAACCGTTATCAATGACTACCTTTATTTCGGTTCTAGAATTATAATTTCCAAAACACAGAGACAATGTTAAAAATATTACATGAATCTCATATAGACATTGTAAAAATGAAAAATTTAGTAACAACAGATTGTTGGTTAGGTATTGATGGAGATATTGAAAAGGAAGTTAAAATGTGCACAACATGTGGTAAAGTAAATCCAGATCTACCACATCAATACATTTTATGGCCATCAACTAAAAAACCATAGGAAAGAATCCTTGTGGATTTTGCCAGTTTTAAACAACTTCATTATTTTGTTGTCATAAACATATTTTTCTAAATAAACAGAAATTTTTGAGTTGAAATACACTTCTGGTAATCTAATATATAAAGTTTTAACAGAATTGTTCAGTAAATTTGGACTACCTCGAGTATTGGCTTCTGACAATGGACCACCATTTAAATTCTTGAGAATTTAAAACATTTTTAAAAAGTAATATGGTAAATCACATTACATCATCAGTTTATCACCTAGCATCAATTGGTGCAGCAGAGGTTATTGTTAAAAATCTAGCATATGCTTTAAGGAAATCCATATTATAATATTCTAAAATAGACGCATGTTTGAATCTTCAAAAATTCTTATACAAATATAGATATATACCATATATAGGTATGAATATGACTCTGTCTTATTTATTTCTAAACAGTTAGGAATGTTTTTATTCTCTTCATCCAAAAAATGATTAACAAACAACTGAATAATAAAGATTTAAAAAATAAAAATTTAAGAAAATTTCAAATAAATGATTTAGTTTGATTTAAAACCTGGAATGTAAACAAACATAACTGATGTAAAATCGTAGGTAAAAGCACTTGCCTATTTCACAATAAAGTTCATAAACAGCTCTGACTGCAAGTATCTGATTTATTAGAATTAGATGATACAGTGTCATCTAGATACAGTGTTAGATGATTGAAGTGATTACAGTGTCATCTAGATACAGTGTTATACAGATAAGTGATACAGTGTCACCTAGATACAGATAAGTGATACAGTGTCATCTAGACACAGTGTTAGATGATTGATACAGTGATTAGAATTAGATGATACAGTGTCATCTAGATATAGTGTCATATTAGATGATACATGTCATCTAATAAATCAGATACTTGCAGTCAGAGCTGTTTATGTACTTTATTGTGACAATATATTAAAAATATAACTAATGACTTTTAATCTTAAATAACAAATCAATCAATATATCTATAAAATGCATTCAAATACAAGTTCCAAATATAGAAAATTAGTTTTATTTTAAAAAGTTTTTGGTCTTACAAAAATCAGAATTTGAAAAGTTCCATGGTAATGTTTTAAACGTTAATGTTGATTTTGTGTACTGAAGATGGTTTCATGTAAGACTGAAAAATGTTTTAAAATAAAACTCATTTTCTGAATTTGAAGCTTCTATATGGATGGCTTTTAATCTTATAGGACTTTACTTAATATGTTTTAATTATTATTTAAAATATTTTAAAAAACATGTTACATGTTTAAGATGTTATTTCATAATTTATTGGATATAAATTAAACTAAAAGTATAACATAATTCGAGCTTAACTAGAGATTTTTTTTTACCAAATAATCCTAAACTAGCTAAATTTTATGCCTATTGAGTTATTTTATAATTAAATTGCCAAATTAATAATTATTTATTAATTATTCTACAATGCCACTACCTATTGCATCAATAATTATTTTAAGTTTGGGCTAAGGTGATAACATCTCTTATTTAATAATGAGCAATAACCAGTTTCTTATCTAAGGGTTGTGTAGCTTTTCTAGCTGATTTCAATTCTGATGTATCATATGGTGCTTTAATAAAATTTTGGTTATCCAAGGATAAAGATCACATGCATCAACAATGTTGTTATTCTGTCCTGTATTGCTTAATATTAGTGAATTTTTCACCTCATCATCATTTATATCTATTGTAACGGTTCTATATACAGTAGTTTTAATATAAGACACAGGGAAATCCGCTGCATCCAGTCACTTCTAACTTCTCTTCCTTTCTCCCCAAATTCTTTCTGACCAAACCCCTCTCACCGTCCTTTCCTTCTTTATTTTTTTAGTGTCCCCTCGAGTTAGCAGTCGAGACACAAGCTGGTTCTTACATCTATTTTTAACGATATGAAAAATTTAGAAAACAATATCAGAGCAGAATAACAACACTGATGATACAGTGTCACCTTTATCTAGGATAACCAGTTTTATAAAAATATCATATGGTGCATCAAAGTTAAAGTCAATTGAAAAGCCACATGAGCCTCAAATAACAAAATAGTTATTGCTCATTACCAGACAGTTTATCTGAAGTTAAAAAATACTAAATTTAAGTATGATGGTGGGAAAAATACAGGAGCATACATTATCCATCTTTATAATAAGGATCTCAACTGTTATGAAACTGATATAGGAATCACCCTCTATAACCTTAAAGACTACATTGCTGAACCCAAGTGAGACACATTACCACTGCTTTAAGTAAATAGTTCCTGGAATAAAACCTGGATATTGATTGGAAAACAACAGCAATGAGAAATGCAAGCATTCATGCCAAAGGATTAATGTTATAATCACTTGAAATTGTAACCAAAAGCCTATTTTTTGAATATTGTAAACAATAACCAAGTAACAATGTTCCAAACACATGAATTTATTCTCATCAAATTAAAACATTAATAATTTCTTTTTAATTATTCTTTTTTAACTATTTTATTATCTAAATGTTTATGCTAAAATATTTGTAATTATTATTTAGTAGTGTTTTAAATTTAATATTTTGTATAAAATACATTTTTGTTCTCTCATCAATTCCTCATTACAAGTGCATATATTGAGCACTGTAGTGAAAAGTTGATGTATTTCTAATACAATCTTAAATGGATAATTTATAATGTCATTTTAAATTTTAATTATTATATTCTATTGCTTCATTTTTACATTATGCTTGTTCAATATATTACTGATGATGAATGATATTAGTTAGGTATTAGTTGAAAGTACTATGACATTTTTGAATAAATATGTTATTTAAATTACTGCAAAAAATATTTTTGTTTCTTTTCTTTTTAATATAATCTCCACAATAAAGTAATATTCAAGCATTGTCTTTATTAATAAATATTTATTTTAAATTTGGGCTAAAGTGTGTCATCTAATAATCAATTAATTAGGATATAATTTAAACTAATTTTTTTGAAATTAAAAACACCATTATACCCAGAGTTGAATCACAAATTTTGGGATAGACCCAACATCTCACCAGTTAGACTACCTGATAAAGACACTGGGGCACAATCCCAAACAGATGGCCAGTCTGGGAGCACTAATATTGAACTAGTCCGACATGTTTCTAGAAATAAATCATAAGCTTCCTAAAATGAAAATCTGCCTGATGCAATGATAGTTTAGTTATAAGACATTGGAATATTACCACAAATTTACTGGTTTCATTCCAGGCAGTGGCATAATTTTTAATTTCAGAAAAATTTGTTAAAATTATAATTTAACTACTAATTACTAGATGGTGCCATCTTAACCCAAATTTAAAATAATCATTACAACATTTTAACAATGTACTGCTTAAAAAGTTGAAAGTTCAACCAAACATCAAAAACCAGAACTTATTTATTCATCAAATAATATTTTTAGTTAAATCAACCATCTTCAGCTACAAATTTAACATGTTCTTTTTTGTTAATTTTGTAGCTGAAGATGGTTGATTTAACTAAAAATATTATTATTTGATGAATAAATAAGTTCTGGTTGTCAAAGTCAGTGTTCTGTAGTGCTGAATGATTTGATATTTGGTTGAATTAATTATTAATGGTGGCACTATAGCTTTGATTTAAAATTATTTATTAAAATTATAGTTTAATTCCAAATTATTATGTCAGGGTTAGTTTGACTTTGAATATTTGGTTTGTAGATATTCTTTTAGTTAGTTTCTGTTAAAGTCAATAAATTTATTTTGTTTGCCTATAATTTGAGTTATAAAATAAAATAAACAGTTTAACATAAAACACACATCTAAAATTAAAAAGTATAATATTATAAAATTAAAATAAGAAAATAATTAATTCTTAATAATTGTTTTAAAAAATTACAAACAATACTTATTATCCAAATTATTCATTTTGGAATAATAGTAAATATTTATATTGATGATGTAATTACAAAACTAAAACTTAAATGCCAATAAGATTATACAAATCATTTATATAACACACTAAAAAACAAAATTTTATGGTCAAAAGCACTACAGAGCAGATGTAAATTACAAATTATATTTTTTATTGCTAATGTTTTTGGTGCGTTACGCACCGAAAACATTAGCAATAAAGAATGTAATTTGTAATTTACATCTGCTCTGTAGTGCTTTAGTTTTGACTGTACAATTTTGTGCTTTCATATAAGAGCAGTAAGTCTGATAGTATGGAACATAAAAAAACTATTGCTATAGATAAATAGGCAGTTCTTGATTTACAAATATTCATATTTATGTGAAATTTCATTTTCAAATTTCAGAAAATTTAAAAAAAACTCTTCAATAATTTTAAACATTATGATAGTGGAATGTTCTAGCAACCAATGCAATGTAAAACTAAGTTACTTAACATATTATAACATATAAGGAAATTACACCAAAAATCTTCAGTTTATAATCAGAATTTTTTATTCAAATATGTGAAATAAGAAACATCTAATAGATTCAATTATGAAATATATTACAAAATATAGTATAAAATGTTTTCAGTACTTTTGAGGGTCACATAACAATAGTATTCAAGGTACAAACTGATAAAAATCTGTAAATCAATTTATTGATAAAAACAAATATAAACATTTCTATTATTTCAAGAGAATAAGCTACCCTCAGACTTACGTAAATTCGACTTTATATAAAATATTTTCCATAATTTTTTTTTAATTTTTTAAGATATATAATATAAATAGCTATTATATTTGCAAATTACAACCTCAAACACATTGTTTTACAACATTTAAGCTCATGTTATTTAATTTATTTATGTTTTGTGTATCATTTGTTGATTTTAAATATTATATTACTGTTATAATATCATTCCATATTGTATTGTCTTATTTTTAATCAGGGAACAATATGGTCATAATGTTGTGTAGGTGCAATTGTTGTAATCACTAAGCTTGAGAAATTTTTAATTGAGAATTTTTGTTAAAAAATTATTTTTCTGACTTACATTAAATCCAACTTGCATAAAGTTATGAAAAATATTCCAAACCAAATTAACCATTAAAATAATAAATTTTTAATTAAACTGTAATTTTAATGCTCATGGTTATGTAGATAGCCTGTCTGGCAGCACTAATATCAGCATAACCATATAAGTTTCTAAACTAATCAAAATATAAGCTTCATGAAATAGAATTCTGCCAGATGCCACAGTCCAGCTGAGACATTGGGATGCTATTCCAAAGATCCCAGTTTGATTCTGGTGCAATGGCAAAATTTTATTTCAGGAAAACTAATTTAAAAATTCTAGCCTAATTATTAAATAATAGATGGTGCCATCTTAGTTCAAATTAAAAAATTAATTATTAATTATTTAAATTAAAAATTAAATAATAATTACTAATTAATTATTATCACTATAGCCTTGATTTAAAAATTCATCTGAATTAAATTTGTAATTTTAATTACAAATTCAGATGAATTTGTAATTTCTGAATGATGAATTTGATGATGAATGATGAATTTTTCAGATTTCTGAATGATGAATTTTTCAGATGAATTGATGAATTTCTGAATGATGAATTTGTAATTAAAATTACAAATTTAATTCAGATGAATTCTTATACAAAGAATTAATCTGACTTGGAATATTTGGTTTATAGATATTCACTTTATTTTCTATTAGAATATAATAATATCTTAATAAGTTGGGGAATGAAGTTTGTTTTATGCCAATAAGCTAATGTTTTTACTATTTTTTTATACTAAATGGATATTTATAATAATGATACTAGTATAAATTTTGCATAATAGCATAAATAATAAAAAAACATTTTACTATAATATTTACCAATTCTAGAAGCAATTTTAAAACTTCATCATCAATAATATTTTTAGAATAATCAAAAAGTATTTTTCCATCAACAGGTGTCTTCAAACAAATGCTAGAAATAAAATATTTTATTAGTATCAATAATGGTAAAAAATATATAAATTTTTGTGATAGATATTACACATCATCATCAATGTATGGAAAAACAAAAAAATAGGAATATAGTACAATAAACAAAGCCAATTTATTTATTAAATTCTTAATATAAAAACAATTTCAGAAAGAACTAAAACTGCCCACTTTCCAAAGCTGTCATTCCTTTTTTCACTATTTACTGGTTAGAATTTGGAATTCATCAGTTTTGTATGTTGAATTTTAATATTAATTTAACCAGCATAGATGTCACAATGATATCATGTCACTATAATAATGATGTCATCATGACATCACTCACTGTTATGTCATTGTGAAGTCATAATTTAGCAGTGTTTTATGATATTATCTATTGTTGTGGTATGATGCTGTCACAGCAGGACTGTGATATCATTATGATTTATTAACATAGTGTCATCTGTGAAGAAGCTGACTCTGACCTATCCTATTTATTATTTTATTATGCTCTTTATTATTTTTATCATTATATTCATCATTATTTAACGTATTATATTTTGTTTAAGAGTTAACTTAGTAGTAGTAGTAGTAGTAGTAGAGAGGGAGGAGCCTATACAGCCCAAGCACTACGACCAATATAGGTCTATTGTGCAAGAGTTAACTTACTTCCATGTTCTCCGTCTTAGTATTTGATAACTACCTGTTACGAAACGGACATTCGTCTTCTGAACGAGATTTCTTTGTTTGTGACATCATCTCATCTAAATAATTTTACCATTGATCCAATATCAGAAAATAAGAATGATATTTTATCGACGTTTTGTTTGGTTTACGATTAAATTGTAAGGAGGATTACATGAACTGATTTATTCCTGTAAACTAATCTAGATTTAAAACTTGTTGAACGAAATTATATAAATGAAGCAATGCAGGACTGTACGTCACCTAGTATAAAAGCCAACGACTCCGATGGCTCAGGGAGGTGTTGATTTCATAGTGAAATTACTAGAGATGTAGACATTATTGTTGTTGAATTCTTGTAAAAGATCTACAGTTGTTTAAAGTTTGTATCATTGGTGGAGGTATTAGGAGTTAAGTAGTCTCAAGAATTATTTCTTGTTGGATTTTGGAATATTTAAGTTTTTGTTGATTGTTCGAATTTGCTTTATTAAAATTTTGCTTACATTTTTGTTAGTTCTGAGTCTAATAAATTTTGTATTTTTTGTTATTTAACTTGTTTTGCGAATTTGTTCAATTTATTAGTTGTAAGTTTCTAACATAGTTTTTGTCAGTTTAGTACTAACACTTGTTCGGTACTTTTATAGGTATACGTTTATCTGGTTTTCTACTTTGCCGGTTAGATGTTAATTAGTTCATTATTTATTTTGAATATAGTTATTTGTTAGAAACTAATAAAAGACTTGAGCTCAGGCAGAACTCTGGATTTTGCAGAGTTGTGTTAACCATTAGGTTTAAGCATTTATTATTGTTATTCCCATTCGATAGAATTAGCGACTTTGCATGGGTCTGGCTGAGTTAGTATTTGGTTAAATTTTGGAATTTTGGTGGCATGTGAGTAAGTGACATAGGGATCCAGGGATGGAAGAAGAACACAGAACTTAGTACAGAAAGCAAATAAGTTTATTAACAATAAATGGAATTAACAAAAATATACAATTTTTGAGAATATATATAAATGTTAGTCTAACAATAGATCTATATTAGGTTTCTAACAGTCAGAAAATATAGGAGGAGTCCAAGATGTGAGTACAGGTTAACGAATTAATGGTAGAGATCGAAACAGATCGAATATGCTATGCCAAACTATACCTGAGAAATAGATTCGGAGTTGAAGTATTCTTTGGATAATTTAGCTTTTTGGATGTCTTCTGATATTAAGTTCTTTTATTTCTGTAATTATAATTTGAATGATGTCTTCGAAGAGCGGTCAATCCCCTTTTTATTTGTGGAGATGACTTCCGATATCAAATTGCAGCTGGTTCCTGTCAAAGTCTGATTTGGCATTTATTAATTCTTCATCCCATCTTTGTTTCTTATCTTAAATATTCTATTTTCTTCACTTAACTCGAACAGTTCAGTTCTTTTACGTCACATTGTCGTCTACCTCCCACGTCCACGAGAGATGACGCAACAGGAACCCAGCATGCTGACCACAGCATGTCTAAGCCTTTTATATGACCACAGCGTCGCACCTTCCTTGACCAACATCAAAACTGGGAACAACTTGTATCGGGAACGTCAGGTATTCATATTATTAGCTGATGATAAATGGTGAGTCATTAGTTGATTACTGAGAAGGAGGAAC
>WUQG02021459.1:0-11408 GCA_011317285.2 Androctonus mauritanicus | reverse complement strand
CAGGAGTGGGATCCGAGACTCCAAGGTGGAAAGTCGGAGCGTTTCTACCTGGCCCATCAAATAGGCGTTTGGAGTATTCTCCCGATGGGACAGACGATAAAATTTGGTGACCACCGGAAGCGGGTTAAACTACCGGGCCGTTTCCTTTTTCGTACCTCCACCGATGGGTTTCGAAACCCACGCCACCAATATTTGAGTGGCATCTCGTTTCTTAGTCTTTATTTGTTTCCGGTTAACACGGACGGACCACGAAAGTGACCGGAGAAAGACTTTCTCCGGCTTGGATGGGTGGCCAGACTTGCGAAGAAATTCGGCCACCCACCTCGGACGGTCATTTACTAGTTCTTACCCGTAAAGGTCCGAAGGAACCGTCCAGCTTCCACTCCGAGACTACAATTTGGCCGTCGGCCGGTTGGAGGTGGCAGAGGCGAGTAGGACCTGGCTGGCTCGTCGGTTGTCCATTTGTCTCCTCCTTTCTCTCGGCTTTTCCTTCCTCTTCCCCTCTGTTACTGATGTCGATCGGAGCTTCTTTCCGGGTGGGATTCCGTCCGTTTTCCGCTTTGGTAACCGTGGCCGACCGACTCGGCCCGTCCATCTTCCTAATTTCTCTTTCCGGTGGCGGTCCAGCGGCTCTTGTCGGTACCGATAGCGTCTCATCCACCGCTCCGTCTTGGGAGCTGTGCATTTGTTTGGTCAGTCCGTCCGCCTCCTGGCCGGTTTTCTGCCGGAAATCGTTTCTTTCTTTTGGTAGCTCCGCGGGGGCTGACCCAATCGTCGGCTGGTTTTGGTCGGATAAGGTGGGCCGGTGGCGGGAGGGCCCCTCCTCTTTCTTCTTCCCCATTTCTCCCGTGGGTCCGACCTCTGCCATATCTTTCTCTATTTCAGTGGGTGAGTCCGGGGTAATTGCTCCCTCCACCGTATCGGCCACTGGACCCAATGGATGTCTTTCCTTCCGGCCACTGGCCGGAAGTTCCAGCTGGTGGAGGATATGGACACCGTTGAAGTTCTCTTCGGCCGACACTAATTTTACTTCCGCTGGTATTTCTGGGTGGAAGGCGTGGGCTGGCGGGTGGCACCTAGAATGGTCGACTACCGGTTTTTCTTCCGGGAGTAAATGCGATGGACCCAAGAGCGGCAGCGGCCCCTCTTCCACTCGGTCGTTTCTATTTTTAATCTGGGTTTGCTCTTCTGATAAAATATCCCGTGTACCCGGCCGATTATTTACTACCACGCCTCGGTCCTCTTCCTGGCTATTTTCCTCCGTTTCTAACTTTCCTCCCGCGCACTCGGCCCCGTTGCCCACACTAAATTCTGGCTTAGTCTGTCGGCCGGAATTAGCTTCTAGTCTTTGTCTCTGGGCCTGGTCTTCCCCCGCCGTCTTTATTTCCACCGATTCTTCCGTTTGCCCCGCTTCTCTCGGTCTTTCCGGATAGCGTCCGTTGGTGGCTACACTCTGGTCGGTCCGTTCCGTCGATTCTTTCTCTCGTCTCCCTTTCTGGGTCTGGGTCTCGGCGGTAGGGACCGGCGGGTGAGGGTGACGGTCCGCTTCCGATATCTCCCGGTGTAGGGCAGCTTCCCACCCTTGAATCGGCGGATCGACCTCGTTCTCGGACCTGTACCATTCCGGTAGAGAGGGTGTCCGCTCTCCCTCTGTCCGTATTTTCTGTTCTGACGTAATTTTCTCTATCGGTGTCTTTTCGCCTTCGTATTCTTGGCACTTTTCCGCCGCTCCGTGGCTCGGGCCCGCGCTGGAAAGATGTTCCGTTACCGGACGGCCGTCAGGTAAACTGGGACTAAACTGATAGTCGACAATCCGACTCCGGCCCTCCTCCACATCGTTGATTATCACCGGAGGAATCCTCTTTTCCGTGGCCTTCCCCTCCTCCGATGATCTTCCCTCTTCCTTCAGCCCCCTTTGATCGGTGGGGCCACCGTTAACCGTCCATTCTCCGTTCGTCTCGGTCTCTTCTACCGCCCACTTTATTCCGTCTTTTTCTGGGGATGGGCCTTGGCCGCCACCCCGCAGTTGGCTACCGTCCGTTTCCGTTTTATCCCCGGAAAGGGGGGAAGAAATCGTAAGTTCTTCCACCACTTTACTTTTTTCCTCGGGCCGGCCCCCGAATCTTTCTTCCCGCTCTTCTAGCATCTCCCACTGACTGAAATCGATGCCCGGTTCTTCTTCGCAATATTTCCGATATTCCCCGAAATCCAACAGACAGTTGCTGGCGTACTTACTTTCTACCGAGAACTTCTTCCATTCGGCCTTATACTTATCTAACCAAGAGGACGGAGGCCCTTTCTCCTTTTCCGCTTCCCCTTCCGTCTTCTCCTTCTCTTCCCGCGGGTCGACTTCCGCTATTTGCTCTATGGCGGGCGAGCGGGGCTGAAGGGGAGGTGGCGCCGCCTCCAGGTGAGAGGGAAGCGTCTTGCTTCGACGATATTTCTTCTTCTTCTGTCCGATGAGTTGCACGTCGGCCGCCAGCACGTCTCCTTTCTGACCCACGATATATATTTGCTGACCCAGGGGATCCTGCAGCACCTCCTTCACCCCTCCCGGCACCAACTTGTCCACTTCTCGGGGCACGAACACCTTATCGTCCCGTAATCCAGTTAACTGAGCGGCGTCGACTTCCACCTTACCCGGTAGGGGGTAGACGTACTTGTATCCAGCCATGGCGCGATACTTGGCGGTGACGCGGCAGTGAAACTCCGACTCGGTCACGTTCATCTCGCCTCCCATCACCGGATAAGTGAAGCGGTATCCTCCCATCCAGCGGTTCTTCTCGGTGATGCGGCATCCTTCTAGGCTACCGAAGCGGGGCAAGTGTTGGGCGGAAGGAAAATAGTGATGGTCGTCCATGGATACGCTTTTCTGGGTAATCCTGCATCCCGGAGAAGAGTGCCTCCGAGGCGGGATTTTAGCCGGATTCGCGTTCATCCCCACTCGGGCACCCACTACGCTTTCGGCCTCGGTCGAGACTCCATCTGATACCGAAGGTAGGCAAAGGTTTTGGTCCCTCCCCGCTAGGCGCCCCCTATAAATAGAACTCTCAGCCGGTGCGCGGCGGGAGTCGGCCCATCCCCATAGTTATTTTGGTAGTGGCGGCGGAAGGTGGAAAGCGGCTCCGACCCCGCACTCTCACACGGGTCAGTCATCCCGGCCATCCCACGCCTGGGGTCCAGCTGTTCCGGTTGAAAGGCGGGTAGATGGCCTTTGCCACCAAAGTCGACGAATTCCTGGCGCGTTTGGCTGGGTAGCTCACCGCCATCCCGTGCCAAACAGCGTTTTATATATAGTCGTACATTTTCCACAAGGTGTAATCGGTAGCGCCTTACGTAACGTGGAAGCGCGGCTGGCCCATCACGGCCAATATTGGTTCCTCGCGCCTAATAACTTACGTAACCTGTCTCGCGGCGCGGATAAAAGTAGCGCCCCGTGTCACCTTTATCTACATGTTGACTGCGCGTCAAATCGAAATTTCCAGCTTAATCCGTCCGACAGCTCATCAATCTTTGGTCTATAGTCCCTCTGTATTCCCGGTGTGTCTACTACCGCATCAAGGAGAATGCTTATTCTGTTTGTAAATTTAAGTTTATATATAGATGGGTGACGTACCTTTACCGGTAATTATTTTTCGACTGCACTGGGTAGCGTTAAATTTACTCGACTCCATGCGTTAGATGACTGCCGCTTCGTATATTTAAAAAGTATCCGTCTATGGGAAAAGTACCACCTATCTACTTTTCCCCGTTATAAACCCGGATTATATCATATTAACTCGCAGTTATGGACGGGTTAACCATCGCCTATAAACCGGTTTAAGCCAGAGAAAAAAATTAAAAACAATTTTGTTACCGGTAAAGTAACCATAAATTACTAACATGGGTACGCGTAACCAATTATTGCCGGCCCTAATGAATAAATAATTGTAATTGCGCTTTCTTATCGACCAAAACCGTGGCGCCATTTTTAAGGGAAAATGGTTATTTAATTAATAATTAGTAGCAGTTTGCATTATTTAAGTGGGCATTAAAAAGTCTTGGTTAGTTTATAAGGCAAGTATGGTGGCGGATCATCCAAAAATGTCGTCTAAACAGACTTATTTGGATTTTAGACAAAATAACTCGGTGAAGTTAACTACAGTAATCGAACGATGATAGTTATCCAGCCATTAAATAAGTTATAATCTGGTAAAGAAGTTTTCGAACCGTTAAAACGTAGGCGACTCAAATCGGATAAATTTATAAGACGGCAAATAATAATAAATTCGAATATTTTTAGTACACAAATTCAAATTTTATGGCATAGAAGGCCGTGTGATCCTACAGTTATAACATACAGGAGAATCTCAAATAGTAGAGTGCCGCCATCGAGTTTCTTTCTGGATCAATGTGAGTGGCGTCAGTTTTTTTTTAAAATATATTTTGCAAGCATTCATTTCATATACGTTTTACCATAAAGGAATAAATTACAAATATATTATTTTTTAAAATTAATAGGGGACCGTATTAACTATCTACTCGGGTGGTATGCAGCCATACTGAAGGTATCAATCAACGAGTGTGGCTGGCCACCTACCTCGATTATATAATATCGCAATTATTAGGTTCTTTCCGGTTATACCGTAAGTTATTTAACGATTAACCGAGTAGCGGAACATAGGCGATTTATGGTTACGTATATCGACGATATTTATAACTGAGCTGGGTTTCTATACCATTCTTAAGTTTCCCCCTATCAATCGCTTTATTGTTTCTCTTCACCCCGGGCCGTCAACTATTTACAGCGCCTCCTATATTTTCTGTTTGGTCCGTAACCAGTCGTTTCTGTAATATCACCGAAAGGTTTTTTTATTTTCTGTTATGGTCGAATCGGGTGAAAAAACAGTTTTAATATTGACACCAAATGGTTGGCTTCCCCATAGCCAACTGGTCGGGACTTAAAACTTTTTTACATAATAAAACGGGACTTTGTTATTTCCGGAAGGTAAATGTTACTCGTTTCTCTTTTTATAAAAAGACGAGACCGAATCTTTTCCTTCGATTGGTATCGACTAACAATAAGAAATAAAGAAATCCATTTTATATCCAGAATGTAAAGTGAATTTTTTTCTATTACTCCACACCAATTAACGTCTAGAAAAACTGAACCAGTTACTTCCGGGTACTAAAAACAAAGTAGGAAACTCTTATCGAAACGAGGAGAAACGGCTGAATTAAAATACGGGTCAACTCCATCCTAGACAAGCCGACTCCAAAACTTTTAATCTCGCCTTCATAAACAAAAAATAGAAGGCGCTCCTTTTATCGGTCGGGAATAACGCTACGCATCCCATACAACACATGCGTATCTCTACTGGCAGAAATTTAGTTGGCAATCTTAGGAGTTAATGCCACACGCTGGGCGGACCCCTATCTTACATCTCCCTAGATAACGGAAAAGAAAAAAATCCTTTTGGCGATATTTTAGGTAGAGTGGTTATCGAGCAAATCTTTTCGGTGTTTACTGTTTTTCCACGTTGTAGTTTTGTTAACCCGGTTTGGGTGGGTTGACGACAGAAGTCGACAGGAACATTAGTCAATGTCACGGAAAGTAAAAAAGTTCTCACCTTGGCATCGGTTTCCATTTCGAAGGAGAGCGCGGCTGCGCGGGACGATCTAGCCGAAGCCGATCCGCTGGATTCCTCCACATCGTAAGAAGCGCTCAACTTGGCCCTCTTCCACGATCCGGAATCGTCCTCTTCGTCTCTGGACGTCAGTCGGGCCGAACGTCGGATGCCGGCCGTCTCCTCTTCCACTTCTCCCGAAAATCGAGTCCGACTGGAGCGAGCCAGGTACGACGATTCGGTGTCGCGACTGGTCCTCCGAGCCTCGTATCTGCCGCTGCGACTACTACTGTAATCTTCGGTGCCTGCCACAATAAGAAAACAGTTAAAACAGTCGGCTGGGTCATCCTGAGGTCTGCTCGACCGCCGTCTATAGCTTTTGTCCTAACCCGCCATATTTTTCGGCAGTTTGAACCGACCTAGATCGACCCAGGCCAAACTCGTCGGACCTAGCGTCTGAACCAACGGTCAACAATTATATTGGGCTCTAGGGCCGCGCCAAGAGTAATGGCCTTCGGAATGTCAGACTTAATCGCCTTATAAATATATTTATTTATTTATTTATCCGGATTTATGGCTCCCGAAACTCGTCGCGCATCCCTCGCACGGCCGCTGGGCGCGACTCCAACAAGAAAACGATTTTGAAATTACGAACCACGTTATGAGCGTCTTCCCAATTTTTATGTACTTTAAATTCTTATTTAGATAAAGATAAGATTTTATTAAAAGTACTAACAGGCCAATACTAATGGCTATTTTTTAGTCGAGTCTGAATACAACCCATCGGTATAGATAACTGGCGACACCTGTTGCGAGTATCTCCGATTATTGGCGCCATTAAAATGTTTGGGGCCTTCAGCCGGTCCGATTGCCGTAGTTGGGAGTGCAGGTTACACCAGACGCAACTACGGTACACCCCCAGAACGGCGGAGTTTCGCTTCCTTCCCGCACCGTAGGGACGCGTTGACAATTCGAAACGCTAACGTCGGAGGGCGCCAGAGATTCCAGGTAATTTTATCCCCTCTATTTTTAAAATGGCGGATTTTTCGATTACCGTCGGGGAAAAGAATCGTTGGGAAATAATTATGAACTCCTACCTTCTGTTCTTCGGTAACTGGACGATCGATAGGAACGTGAATAAGACATCCTGATACCGGGCACCACCTGGTAAATAAAGCAATATTTGTAGATCAGCTAAGGGGAGATGGCAGTCGCGCCTTTTTCTGTTCCGATCATCGATTCCGCCGCTACCACCTGTCCCGTTAGAATAAGATTTATCGCGTGGGTCCTACCTCTGTACTCCTCTCCTTTCTTTGGCCGGGCGCAGTCGAACCCAGACGCGGCTTTGACTGACATCCACCGAAACGAGGCTCTCGGATTTTTCGGGTGGGCGAGATGAGTTATTCTCGTTTCTCTTTCTATAGTTTATTTACTCGCCATTCTCGTTTAGCGATATGAGTTTTTATGTCCCCGTTTGGCCGCCCACCCCACTTTCTATCGTTTCCAGCTTTTCCGGGATGCCGGCGCCGCCGCTTTTCGCCTTCCTTCCTCGATTCGACGCCGGTCCCCCTCCCCCATCCAATCTCCCCCCATTAAAACGCGATATTAACGTATTTATCCCGGCAAAGAAGACGACGGTGGTGCGACCTTGGTGGCGATGTCGCTAGAACGGCGCTCGCCTCCAGAGCCTCTCGGCGAGTGATATCCCAGACGGAACGAATAAGGGCACGTCGTGGTAATGACGCTATTCAAACGCCTAAATATAGAACGCTTCTCCGCGTTATCCCTTTATACTTTCTCGTTATCGCTATATCCATCGTGTAACCCATTATTAAAAATCGAATCCCTACCGTATATTTGTGGTGTAACCAACTTTTACCTATCGCGCCGGATCTGAAAGATTTTTTTTGCTTTTTAGTACCCTTCACGTATCACGTCTGAACAATTATTTCGTCCGATAACTGCGGCGAAATGTTGAAAAACTTCTTTTAAAGAAATTCTTTCGACTTAAATTAACCGGGCATCGAATTTCATTCTCTATATTTCAGAAAAGGTACGAAAAAAATCCAAAAATTCCCGTTTTTCCTTCTAGACAACTTTATCCGTTCGCCTAAATTTATCTAGAAAAGATTAACCGAATCGTTTCCCATCTGGGATTTTATGGAAAATGTTAGGGAAAATACCGTTTTCTGGAAAAATCCCTAGGATAAAAAAAAAATTCGGCCAAATATTACGAGTTGTTTACTGGGTCTACGTGTTCTCTCCGTCGGAGAATGGTGCGTTATCTCCACACCATGTTATCCCCGAATTCCATCGCCGTCTAAAAATAACTAAGTGTGCGTTGCGTGAAGCAAAATATGACCAAAATAGCTTTAATAACTTTTAAAAATAGAGGTAAAATTTTGCTTCACTCGAAATTCTTTCAGTAAACACGACACAGAAATCTCATTTTTTTGATCAACAACTTTTACTTCATCACATACACACACTTAAAGGAATATAAATCTTCAATCCAAAAAAAGTATATTTTTTTTTTAATCCATATTATCATGTTACCGACGACGATGAGGTTTGACTCGCTGCTTCCTGGCCCTTATTTCAAAAATAAAATATACATAAAAAAAGAATGAGTTTGAAGCAAATCAAAAAATATGCAAATTTTTTCTTTCTAAACTAAAAATAGTACAACGTGAGTAAGAGCCCCCAACTAGATGCCAGCTCGTGGTCACGTGTTTCGGAGGCAATTAGTGAAAATTAAGATATTAGGAGAGAACGCCTTACCTCTGAGTTGTTGCAGTTTTCTGTGGTGTAACTATCTGCGACTAACTGCAGCGACACAACGTCGTTCCGATCCCGGATTGTCTTCCCCTTGCTGATGTCTGCATATTCCAAGGGCGCTTTAACTGGGATGATGCCGCAGCCAAAATTGTTAAAGACCTGTACCTCCGGCACCACTTGATCCGGGCTGAGGGCTGACAGAGAGGAAGTCGAGTCGTCTATGGCCTGTGGAGATCTACACTTTAAATCGCCGTCTCGCTTACATTACGGCTATCGTCTTACCTCGGAGAACTGTTCTTCGCTAATGTCGTTGGCCACGTATTCCAAGGTGCCAGTCGAAGCCACGTCTTCCAGCCCGTCTACCAGGCTCTGTCCCAACAAAATAAATCGATTATCCCCATAAATCCCTCCAAATAAGTCTAAATAGTAACGCCCTACCTCCATCTGGGCCGTAGCACTAAGCGACTTCCTGTAGCTTCCATCTTTAATAACCAAAAATATTAATTTAACAGAATTAATCCGTCGACAGTGTTTAATTCTCCTTACCTTCTTCTCCTTCGGTTTCGGATCCGTCGTCGATTAATATCAATAATCGTGTATCGCCTACAAAAAAATCAAATAACGTAAAAGCATCCTGTAAATAGCGTTTTCCCGCATACCGCGCGAGTACCACGGATGGAGAAGTAGAATTATATTATTATTTCTAACGAAACCGAAATTATCGTTATAACGGATTATACATTCCCCGAGCGAGAAAGAATCGGACGTGTCAAAATCGGCTATATATATAAAACATAGCGCGTAAATGTTAGTAATTAGCATCGATTGGAGTTCGGAGCTGGCAACGTGACGGTAGCAGTTCAAACTGCCAGCTGACGAACCAAACGATCGACATTAATCCCTCTAGCGGTGAATTACCTGGTTCGTCGGTGGAGGTGCCCTCCACTGTCCCTTCGGTGGTGGAATCGGCCCTTCCTGAAACGAGAAAAACCGAAACGGTAAGGAATAAGCTAAGGAACGGTACGGGACCGGATCCGACTTACCTTCATCGTAGTAATAGAGGGAGCCGAAAGTGGAAGCGTGTCCGTGAGGATTTTCAGCCCTGCATTCGTACTCTCCGTCGTCGTACTGGGTAATGTTGGTCAGAATCAGCTCGTGCCATCCGTCGGGATGATGGATAATCTCTCTGCGCCCGGGCACGTGGTAGACGCACTCTCCACAGTGTAGCCAGCTGACCATGGGAGGGGGCTGCCCGGTCACTTTGACTTGAAAGGTGACGATGTCGCCGTCGGTGGCCTCCGTTTCCGGTGGGAGGGCGTTGAGGAAGACTGGCCCGGCCGACATTTTGACCCTGCAACGGACGAAAACTTTTGTCATCCGACCTCCAAAACACGGTTATTAATAGCCTATTACGCCAGCTGCGTCACAGCAGCGCAACCGTGACCTACATGGTTATAGTGTGGAAGAGAGATATTCTGGTCAAATAGCCGCTGTGTCTTGACCGGCGGGTGTGGGCCCGTCGCTACTCACCTGGCTTTGGTCGGAGGAGACACTCCGTTCTATCCACTCGAAAATAACTTGCGTCGTCACGGCGCCTCGCCGCAGCTAGTGGCAGCGCAATTTTTGGACACGGGACCGGGACGTTTGCCGACAAGGACGGCAGTAACGTAACGATGCCGAAACAGGTTGTTTACGTTTCTTCTTCCGGGTGAAACCTTAACGGAAAAAGCCAAAATTTCCTCTTCCTCCGACCTCTAACCTACGCAAAGGATAACGGGGACCGGGGGTATACCTCCAAAGCGGGATGATGCCACTTTGGCAAGGTAGGTATGCCACCGACTGTTACGGGTTATAACCAATTGGGTTTAAAGACCAACCGCGAAACTGTTACGTAACGGTTTCCCCAACGGACGTTTTTAATTCGATTTACCGGATTATCACGTTTCGTTTTTATTCCCTTGGCCAAATCCGATCTGGAAGTGATCCACTTGGCTGCTCGGCCACGTTTAGTTTCCTTATTATCCTTCATTTCCTCCATTAGCCGCCGCCTCTATTTCCTTTCACCACACCTGTTACGTTTCTTCGAATTCGCTCTCTCTTCTACCGGCCGCGCGTCCTCTCTTCCGATGGCAACCATCCGTTTCTAAATTTAAACCCAGAGCACCCTGCCACCAGTCTCTCGACACCCAAACTTTCTATTTCGCGTCTTCTGTTCGAAATAGGCACCAGTCACCACAGAAACTTAGCTCGGAAATTTTGTTGGTACTTAACTGGTCTGCAACATTCATCGCATATTGCGGAATAAAAGTGAACTTTCCTCCCCACTCGAAAGTTATAAATAGCCATTCTCGCAGTTACTCTAACCGCTTCGATAACGTCTTTAAAGCGTTACGTCGGAAAGAGTTAAAAAAAGATAGAATAATGTAACTGGTCCTAATTGGAATACGATAGTAATGCGGAGTAGAGCGCCAAAAAGGGAAAGCGAGAGAAAATAATGCCAGCATGGTATTTTTCTCATTCACTGTTAATCGCGGAAAACCGCGAGTGGTGTGATCGACTAACTTCTACGTTTAACTTCCCGACAGCTAGGCTTAAACTGGTCAAAACGTTGTGGCTTAAATGTCAACAATTCTCCCAGAATAAAACACAAACCGAGGAAAGACGTGGCCTACGTGACTAAATATACGTAACCTTACTTAAAGATTCGACACGTACAGACGGGTGGCCTCAGCTAAAAATATAAACAATCGATTTTTAATTAAAAATATACGGCCGAAGCTTTTATAATTTCTTGCTGACACTGTCAGAGGTAACAGTTACCTAACATCGTAAGTAATTTTTTTCGTCACTAACGCCTGTACTTGGAAATGACGTAGAGAATTATAAATGTCAAAGACCACGTGGCGACTCGAGTTTGGATTGGTGGACGTCGGCAGCGTGTTTCCACGATTTATTCAAACGTCTAACGCAGTGTTTTTCAACAGGGGTGCCACGGCGCCACGATTGGGGTGTCACAAAGTTTAG
>WUQG02021448.1:0-11408 GCA_011317285.2 Androctonus mauritanicus | reverse complement strand
CCGGGAACCAAAAACCCGGGTCCTGCTGCGTGGTACGCCAACGCGTTACACTCGGCCATCCGGCAGCCGGATTGTAGGGATCAGGAATCACTGGGCCGGATTCGGATTTCTTATTTTAATTTTTAAGGTGTTTGATTGTGATGGGACCAACACTTTAAAAATTTAAATTTATCCTTGGTCCTCTGGATAGAAAATAACTTTTTTAATCCTCGGTCTTCTTGATCGGTATTCTTGGACTTGAATGAAACGTGCGTTGCTTCCACTCTGAGAATTCGGATCATCAAATTTTTCAGGAGAGATCCAGCCCTGACTTGTGGAATCCTATAGTCCTCCTAATGGATAGCCCCATTCAAGATATGGACGGCCCATATGAGCACTGGAATATTCCCAGATGGAAAACACTGACAGCGTTAATTTATATAAGAAATTCCAGGATCCCGAATCTTGGGATCTTGGATTCCTAGACATTTTTAAACAATGCCATTTCCGGTTGAGCATTTCTAATCACAAGATTTTGGGATCTTGAGATTATTTTTTACTTGTAAATGACACCGTTTTCCACTCTGTTGAGTATTAAGTGGCAGAGCGAAAACAGGCCTTGACACAAACTGCCCATCTCTGCGGAGAAGTCAATCAGATTGTAGAGAGCGAGAGAATCCACAGCCGGGGCCGAACATCCGAATAAATAGGGCCTATTCTAAAGGTAGGATTCAGAACTGAATCTGAGTCATCTGCATGAAAGAATAATCCTCTCCATCTTGGAATTATTTTATAATATCCATCACAACATAAAAAACTTTCATTTATTCACTTATTACAAAACATAAATATTGTTTAAATTAAAACATTCGTTATTCTTCAATTATATTCATCTTTTGATATTGAAAAGCATACAAATTTGATCAGAAATATTGGAATTGTTAAGTTTTCATCTCCAGTATTGCGATTTTTCAACTTATTGCATCTTTTGTAGTTAAGCTCAGTTATCTATGTAAAAATTAAAAAAAAATTGAAATAAAAGAATGCAATGCTCATTATATACAAGAAATATGTAAATTAGAGCATTTATATATATATTATTTTAGCATTCGTTGATTCTTTACCATTCAGATTATTATTAAAAACAGTTTCATTCGGACCTACAATACATGCAACTTTTTAAATGGTATTTTTTTTATACAATGCTAACATTTGCCAAAAGTTGTTGATAATATACGTGAATTGTCTTGTAGATATGAAAAGAATGAGTTTATAAAATTGCTAAAATCCCTTATGCTGTTATTATATGTAGGAGAACATGAAAGTTTCCTTTAGATACGCATGGCGTAATAGTTTTCCTCGTCAGTAATCCATGCATTTAAAAGATAGACAACATTCACTATTTAACTGCTCGCATTTGATGTTAACATCATAAGAATTATCACTAATACTTTCTACGAATTATAATTCCAACTTTTGATATTAAATTATTGTAATGAAAAGTAAAAAACTCCTTATAAAAATCAAAGGTGATCGATAGCATAAATGATTATCGTGTCATCATACTCAACGAAATTTTGTTTTAATTAATACTATTTAGTACAATAGCATTTTCTAGAAACAATGGGAGAATCAATTAAAAATAATCAATTAAATTGTTTTTTTCCCCCATCTTTACTTTTCCTGGTTAAAAGCGGGAATAAATTATCCTTTTTCGAATTCAATGCGATTGTTTTACGGATAATAATTAAAATAACTTAGCCAAAATATTTTATAATGATTACTTTAATTATATTTTAATTTGATACTTGATAACTTATTCAAGGATAGTAGATAACGTATGGGTATAAGACGTAATGAGTGTCTCATGTTCAGATTTTCCCCCGATGAAAACCTGTTAAATTATTGCGAAACATTAAACACCATCGAGGTAACACGGATAATGAGAAAAACTCTGATCTAATAATTATAAATGAAAAGATATAAAGTTAAGTAAGAACTGTATTTCTCCTTATATAAAAAAGACATGCAGAGATGAAGGATAGTTAGTTTTAGAAGACAAGTTTTTCTCCTTTCAAGACTCGTTTCAGACTTACGACATTTTTAAATAGATCTCCCAGCCGATTATCAGTTACTTGTTTATCTTATCGTTCATTTTTAATTAATTAATTAATTATTATTGGAATTTCGTTGATTATGGAAGCCATCCATGTAAATATTTGAATGACCTTCACGGCTAGGCAAATCATTACTACACTGCTGAAAAGACTTACTGTATTAAGGTATAAGAGCATGTATTCGCCTAAGGGCATCCGTGCACTTTTTTAATAATTAAATTTTCCTGCCTGTGAGTATAAAATTTAAACAAAGAGAATTGTTTTACGTTACGTCATATTGATGTCATACGCCATCGATATCAGGTATTAAAACGGGAGTCCATTACAGATGATTGGTGTTTTGCGTGATAACAGTTAATTAATTTGTTTACCTCATAAATTTATGCGTTATAAATACGTAAAACACATTTTTCGATTTGCCTCTCTAATAGTAGAATCAGTAAATAATAGTAAAATATATATAAAAATATCTAAATGTATAACATAAAGCGCTTATTTACGGTTGTAGTTCTGTGTGACGTGTTTCTATTTACAGGTTTGTATAACAGTTATCCATTATATTATTTTTAAGATATCCTCAAAAAAAAAAAAAAAAAAACGATTTAATAGCTAATTGTTACATAGACTTATAAATACAAAATGGAGATTGCATTAGGATAATTTAGCACCATCTGTTTAAGTTTTAGCGCTAATTTTAGAAATCTCTTTTTTTTTTGTTTTGTTTATAAATCTGAGAAAAAAATGTTTGTAAATATTTTTGCATAAATAAAACGAAATTTTTCAGAACTATTTATAAAAATTCTGGATGAGACATTGAGTAATTACAAATAAAATGCACAAAATAAAACAAAATCGAACTGCTCGTCAAAAAAATATTATGCTTTTCAGACTGCTCCTAGATTCTGGTGATGTAACTATTTGTAATAATCTGCTCATGCCACTAGTTATATAATACTCACGTAATATTCTGCTCACATCTAACATAGCTATTTATAATGTACTATCATTATTTACATCATCTCACTAGACATAGTGAACTGGTGCCAATAAAGTTAATTTGGAAATTTAAAACAATACGTATAAAAAATTATCAGTGCCAAGAAAGCAATTCTAATTTTATAATATTTTATCTATCTTTTTTTTACTTTTATGTAAAATCGGAGAAAAAGTTTTGAAGTAAACGCCACGTATCCACCTAAGGGAAACAGCGATTGCGTTAAACTATACAAAAAATTCCAAGATCTCGAATCTTGGGATTTTGGATTTCCAGACATTTTTGAACAATGCCACTTCCGGTTGAGCATTTCTAAACATGAGGTTTTGGAAGATTTCGGAAGTTATGAAGTAAAAGAAGAGGGTTTTTAAATTTGTGACGTCGCGATCAGGGATCGAGCTTGGTGTTGACGAAAGACGACGAAGGGGAAAGGATTATAAAAATTCTAGATGAGATATTGGATAATTACAAATAAAATGCACAAAATAAAACGAAATCGAACTGCTCAATCAAAAAAAATATTACGTTTTTCAGACTGCCATTAGATTCTGGTGACGTAACTATTTATAATAATCTGCTCATGCCACTAGTTATACAATACTCATGTAATACAGTATTCTACTCACATCTAACATAACCACTTATAACGTTCTATCATTATTTACACCAATTCACTTGGTGGATCAAACTTGGTGTGAGGAAAGATGACGAAGGAGAAAGGATCAAAAAGTGTTCAAAATAATGCGATGTAGTTTATGAATGCTCTCATATAACTTACTATTATATATTATCTTTATTATATGTTAAATATAGTGACGATAATTTATTTAATTTAAAAAAAAAAAAAAAAAAAAACAAGAAGTACCGGAAAGAACTAATGCATGCTTTCCAAATGCGTTCTTTATTTGGAAACATTAAATTTAAGAGATTAAAATATGTGACATCAATATCATTTTTTAATCGATTTTTATGGTATTCACTTGTATGTCGAATGTCATAAAAATCTATTAAATAGTTTCGTAATCTTATTGTCAATACTGCATTAATATACATTAATTTTGTTATTATTATCATCATTATTATATACTAATTGGCATATAAAATTTTACAAAAGTGTTTTATAAAATGAATATAAAATTTTTTATTTTATAATATTGATAACTGATGGTGATAAGCGTTAAGGTGGTCGGCCCACCTTAACGCTTATCAGATCATTCGCATAACAGGTCATTCAGACATGATGATCTGTTGATCATCATGTCTGAATGATCGAATGTTGATCATCATGTCTGAATGATCGTGTAATAAAGCAGTCGCTTGAAAGACCCGATTCAATACCATTTTTCATACTTCGTTTTTCAGGAAAAGACCCGGCAGCCCTTTCCCTGAAAACCCCATTTTTTTTTTAATCTTCGATTGATCTCATTACGTGTTAGCCAGCTTATGATGGATTCTAAAAGTGGTCGCCGCAAGTTTAATATTACGACTTAACTTAATCTAACATAATCTAAGCGTTAAGTTTAATAATGCAAGTAGGTCATATCACTCTGCTCATGCTTAGCTACTTTCTCTAGTGACCTATCACACTTCTTCTGACAGGACCTTTCTCCTATTCTGGCACATTCTCTTCTACTCACTCTTCTCACTTCTTTTCGCTTCTATGGATCAAGTATGACCTTCTATCAGCTTTCGTCCACGGTGTCACTTATGCTTGTGCTTAGCTCCATCTATTGTCAACTATATAAAATAAAACTGTTAACAATAATCAAATGCATTAAACTGCATCACTTATTTCTGCAGGATTAAAAGATTTTAGGAGTCGAAATAACCTTTAACGGCAGAACATCACTATCAAATTTCATGAAAATCTATAATTAATTCAAAAGTTATTAGGGAAGGACACACCTATATGATGATGATCTTATAAAATCGATTTTCTTTCGGAAAGGAGGCTAATAAAAGTGCTTTTATGGTGGCATTATACAGTAATTTTGTCGTTATTTTTAAATTTAAACAATAACAACAACAACAATAAAGTAATAAGTCGGCCGGATTAACCGAGTGGAAACGCTTCGGTTTTTAATTCTGGAGGACCTGAGTTCGAGTCTCGGGTCTCACCCCTTAGATAATATTTATCATGGGGTCCGGGCCCGGCCAGTCGATCCCCGTCCTCTACAATCCGGCTGACGCCTCCGCAGGGGTGGGCAGACTGTTGAAGGGATTGTTTCGCACCGCCACTTAGTACTCTTACTGAATGGAACGTGGCGTCATCTGTTGGCAAAAAAAAATAATAATAATATCAAATAAAATTTGATATTACAATATAAAAGTATTTCTTTTTTTTGCCGACAGATGACGCCATTTCCACAAATTCCCCACCCTGCCGAGGGTCAACCGGATTGTGCAGTTCTGACTTGCATAAATACTTATATATTTATTGCTATCGTATAGCTATTGAACAAATTGATATCGTAAACTTGTGAAATAAATTAGACTGCATAAAAAATACATGGACCGGCTTCACAGGGTGAACAAGCCCTTCCACAGGCTGCCCCCTCCTGCGGAGGGATCAGCCGGATTGTGGAGGACGGCGATCGACGCCGGGCTCTGACCCCATTATAAATATTTTCAAAGGGTAGGACCCGAGATTCGAACTCGGATCCTTCAGAGTGGAAAGCTGAAAATCGTTTCCACGCGGCCAATCCGGCCGACTGTATACATTGTATTGTTGATTGAAGACTTTCATAAAAAATGAGATATTTTTGACGTTTTATCTTTAATTTCAAGTTATGAATTTAATAGTTAATAAAAGTAATTATGTGCAATTATTCAATTAAGCTCAAAGATATTATAACAGATGTAATGTATTCTAACAAATTATACAAGTATGTGTTTCGGTCGTGGGAAAAAGTATCGGAACGACGTTTCGGCGCATTCCGGCTCCACTACACCATTGATAACAGTTTCAATTTACGCGAAATTACATTTCGTGCGCACTAGAAGACCAAGCTTCACGGAATTCACGACCGCCATATTTTTTGTTTTTTTTTGAGGAATATTGTGGTATGTACCATATATTGTGTGTACGGGGTACAATGGATTGAATGTGAAGTAAGAAAAATCTTTTTAAGTTATTAATTGTAAGTATTCAATATCTATTAGACTGCAAAATAATTTTCACTAGAATTTTTTATATCATTATTTATTGATAATAATTAAATTTCACTTAGCTTATTTATTAATGATATATACAAAATCAAATTAATAGCGCTGATTCCAAATTTCGCTTATTTATAATCAGCAAATTTGGGGCTATCAAAAATTACAAATTAATTCCTTTTTTTAAATTTTTATGTAGTTTAAAAAATATTTTTAATGAAACGTAGGAAATCTGAAGTAATTAAATATATATTCATCAGACTTTCACAGCAGATAAAACCATCATGTAAATCGCAACTAAGAATTACTATACGAAAAACGTGGGAACATTTTTTCGTAACATTGCAGAGTTTCTGTAACTTAACATTTGGTGTACATTAAAAATTTACATATATTATATTCTATTCATTTTGTAGCTAGTATTCCGATAATTAAAATTTTAACAGAAATAGCATTTGGTATATTTATGTTTTTTCCTATGTTTAAAAATATAATCTACTAGATTGACCGAGTAATAACGCTATGGTTTTCTACTCTCTGTAGAGCTAAGTTTGATTCTTGGATTCACCCTTGGAAAATTTATTCATGGGATCCGGGACCAGCCCGAGGATCCTATCCTCCACAGTACAGTTGACTCTACTAAGTATAGTCAATAATCGGCCGGATTGGCTGCATGGATACGCTTCGACTTTTCACTCTGGAGGATCTGGGTTCGAATCTCGGGTCCCACCCTATGAAAATATTTATCAGGGGGCCAGGCCCGGCCCATCTATCCCTGCCCTCTACAATCCGGCTGACCCTTCCGCAGGATGGGCAGCCTGTGGAAGGGCTTGCTTCGGTCCGTTACTTAGTATTCTCCCAGAATGGAAAATGGCGTTAATCTAAAGTAAAAAAGTGTAGTCAACAAATGAAAGTGGAGTCATTTGTTGACAAAAAAGTTCGAAATAAAACAAATTTTACATCTATCTATATTAATATAAATCAAGATTACATTAGTAAATTTTTTTGCTCCTTTCCAATCAGGGAGATTACTAAGGGGGGCCCAGTTCCAACCACGGGCTGCACTCACACCCGTAGAGGGGGCCGGATGAAAGGGTTCGTCGGGCCGGGCCCAGCATCTCGAAAAAACTTTTCAGGAGTTACCAGACCTAGGACGCGAAGCCGGGTCCTCCCGCATGGCACGCCGACAGCGTAACCACTCGGCCATCCGGCCGCCCGTATCAATAGTATTTCTTTCTCTGACTTTAGAATTTTTTGCAACCATATGTTATGTATCAAAGAACTATATTTCAGAATCCATCACAAGTCATGCACTCTTACGACAGAGTTAACATCCAAGTAAAAAGATTAGCTCAATCAGCTGGAATCAAATTTCTCGATAACAAATTAAAGATGTAAGATTCGGAATTGATTCTGGTTCTTCAATTAGAAAACAAATGCTTTGCCCCGCGACCATCGTTCCGACCTTATTGAATAATAAGTATCTTATCTCAATAATCGAACTGTAGGACCTGCAATCATATTAGATCTCTAAGTAAAAATCGGATTCTAACCATAGTATTTTGACCAGATGGCCGTCTGAAAACATGCTAGACTTTTAATTGCAGAATTCTTGTCCTTCTTTTTCAGGTTTCTTATAACGAATGTGGTTTAATTCGTTAAATCCATTCTTCTACTTTTCGGATGTTCTTAACACAAATATCATTCAGCCAATGATGGGATCCAAAATTTCGACATATATATTCCTGGAGAAATTTGAGTTCCAACAATGCTGCCATATAGCCAACGATACAAATATTATATACCGAAATCATGGAAAGGTTGTAGGTCGAATATCGCATGATACAATAAATTTGTGCTATTTTTGTGAGGGATCGCAGGTACGACATTGTCTTTATAGTGCAGCAGTTTGTGGTGGATACTAGAATTTCCATTATCTTAATACACCGAATGGAAAGCGACATTAAATTTAAATAATAATAAATACCGATCCCACAATATGTGTTGGAAGTCCTTGATGATCACTGGAATGCTTCGTCCCTTGAAAAGCAACATAAAACAATAAAGAAACGATAGTACAACAGCAGCTTTTTCAATAGGACGGCTTAACCGATGATGACATTCCAGCTGCATTCTAGTAATATTACTAATAAAATTTGTATATTTTCTATACTATTACTTTTTTACTATTTCTTACTATTTTGAATAACAGTAAAAATATAATAATTTTTATAGTATTTTTTTTTATTTGATTTCAAAATAAATAAATAAATAAATTTTCCGTAATTAGATCGAAGTTAAAATTTTAGCGATCGGAAAGCAAAGAACAAAACGAATAACATATAAAAAAGAGAGCAAAAATATTAAAATGATTAATAATATAAGTAAACATACATAATATTGATAATATTATGAATATGAATTCGTTGTTTACGCTTATCGTTATTACGTACTAATATATTATCATTGTTTACGCATGTAAATATATGTAAACAATAATATATTAAACTTTTCACACGAATTCGGATCAGGCGTCGAACTTCATCCTCCGTTTTCTTGCCAATACAGGTCTTTGCTACTCGTAGTGAATTTTAAAATGGCCGCTTAGTAACTTATAAAAGGAAAATGATATAAAACAAAACTGAAACTGGAAGTTTTATTCCATGAGGTGTGCTCTTCTCTCTCTTCCTCTCTTGTTTTAAAACACTTTCCATTGGAAGTTCTCATGTGGCATGATGAGCAATGTGCTTTATTCGACTCATGCCTAAAATAGTAGAATCGTTTTAGTGCAGTAACAAAATTTTGAATTACAAGTATATAAAATATCGGTGGCTTGGCGAATTCGATCCTGGAGGCACGAGATTGAATCTGAGTTCTATAAACTTCAGAAAATTTTCTTGAAAAATATAGATCAGGATCCTCTATCGCCATCTTCACAATCAGGCGGATTCCACGATGGTTATGTAAAAATTATGAAAAGTTTGGAATGATTTCATCACTTAGTAATTAACATCATTGGAATGTTTTATCGCAGTATTTGATCTCGGATCTTGACGGATGATTTAGAAAGGAACTCATTTTTTTTTTGCCATTATTTTCTTGTCTAACATTTTTGATCTAGATTTTATTTCTTGGCTGTAGACGATAACGATTCAAAGCAGGGAGTGGATCGAGATAAATTTATTAATGATTAACTTGAATTCATCGAAATAATGGATATTTTGAATTCCTTTAGTCCAAACTTTAATGCCCTTCTTCTATGGGTTGGAAAGGATTTTAAAACTAAGACAAGAATGAATTTGGCGATCTGGTAGTTTTTGGAACAGTTTATATGTATCGCGAGATGGTGGTCCATATAAATAAATTAAACGACTGAAACCGAGGATAAAATGATCCATTTTCCATGGTAAATATTTTCTTCGGTTATCAGTGGAATCTAAAGTCATTTTATGGCTAGCGGAATGAATTCACAAATTTTTTCGTGATTGAAGAATCATGTCAGCGGATTTTTCAGCAATCATGATGACTGGAGCGTTAGTATTTCCAGATACGATATCGGGCATAATGGAGGCGTCCACCACTCTCAGTCCTCCGATGCCTTTTACCCTGAAATAAAAGAAAAACGAATCCGTTTATATAGCTGATATATTATTTTTCCGTGCCTCATTTAATTTTAACAAAAGAATTTACGGCTCTTAGAAATTTATTTCAATTCGAAAGTTTTACTTGGTTATTGTTTTAATGACGTCAAGTCGGCATAACTGAAATATATGATGAAGGCTATTACAAAACTCATTTTTTGGTCAACAGATGACGCCACTTTCCATTCTTGAAGAACACTAAGTGGCGGGGCGAAACAAGCCCTTCCACGGGCTGCCCTCCCCGCGGAAGGGTCAGCCGGATTGTGGAGGACGGGGATCGACGGGCCGAGCTCGGATCCCATGATAAATATTTTCAAGGGATGGGACCCAAGACTCGAATCCGGGTCCTCCAGAGTGGAAAACCGAAGCGTTTCCATGCGGTCAATTCCGACCTACAAAACTCATTACTAACTGGCCAATATCCACGATGGAATCGACGGCAGGAAGACCAATGAGGCCTAAAGAGACAATTTTGAACGACTATAAAGAAAAATAAATATGGGACTCTATATCGTCTATAAGGAAATCTAACACACTTCCATTCGGCCATCTACCAAATTTCTGGAATTATTCACTAATTTAAAAATATAAAGTTGAAATTTATTACCTTGGAGTTCTCTTTCGTTCCTCCGCTAGAATGAATTTATATCTCAATATGTGTTCGTAGTCATCTAGTCGATATACTTTATGAAAATAGCGACAAGTTTTATGCAATTCAAAAATGTGCATTCTTCAATACTGTATCTGTCTATGTTGGATATATATATATATATACACATAGTCTATCGAATATATATATAGCCTATCCAATCAAATCATAATTCGAGGACTATCTTGTGTGTATGTATACATAAGATAGTCCTCGAATTACAATGGGATTCGGTTTCGAACTGGCTATTGTAAGTCCAAAATGCTCATAATTTATGGATTTCTCACTTATAATGTTTACTAGGACACTATTCATTATTTTAATAAACATAAAAGAAAACACAAAACTACAAAAATCAGACATAAAAACAATGGGCGTTTTCCGTATATATTATCATTGGGTCAGGATCTCGAACCCATTGAATTGCATTAACTAATCACAGAATTAACGAATTTCATCATCGTAGTAAGTACTAGTGATCGTAAGTCGAGGACTATGCATGGTAATCCTCATTTATAAGTAGAATATATATAAATCCGGTTTAGATTTGTTATAATCTAAATTTAATGTTCTATACATTAAGAATACATTATTCTAACAAGGAGACGGTAAAACTTCTTTGGGCAATTTTTGATAATTTCTGATAAATTCGATTCATTTCCCCTCTATGTGTCATTTCCCAAAGCGAGCTCTGTCACTTTTGCCTCTTTTACGAGAAAACACAAATTTTAATTTGGGCACACGAATGACCCTTCTTTAGAAAGAAGCCATTTTGTTGGGACTTCGGTGGCGCTGCGCTGTGTTAGAACGTTCTCCTTCGTTGCTCAAGATCGTAGCTTCGCGTCCTCACTCTGCAATTTTTTTTTCCT
>WUQG02021438.1:0-11408 GCA_011317285.2 Androctonus mauritanicus | reverse complement strand
CTTTATCAGTGAGTTTTAATAGGTATGGTATACAAAGAAAAAGCACGTTTGTATTATTATTAAATTAAATTACGGGCCGCAAAAAGTGAGGTCGCGGGCCGCATGTTGGACAACCCTAATTTATATAGGTAACAACAACAATTTTTAATTTACAAATAATTTTATATTTTATTGTAAAATTGTACAAGTAAAATTATACAATTTATTATGTCTGTTTACAATTTGACAATAATTAGTTGGTTCTCATTATTCACAGTAGTTATGTTCTGTAAATTCGTTATGAATCCCGAACACATTGTGCCTATGAGAAATAGAGTTAAAGACTCGCAGGAAGTTAATGCTATTAAGTTCCTGTGAGCCTTTTTTCCAACCTTTTCATCCTTACTTTGTATGTGTTTTTCTGTTTAAAGACAACTTATTTAATGTGTATTATAGTACATAAAAATAATTACAACATATACAATGTACAGTACTATATACAGTATTATAATTACAGTAATCTTTTTTAATTTTTTAAAATACTATGTAGTAAATAAAATTTTATTTTTGATAGGTAGTTGTTTGATATGGTAGCTGAAACATTGTCTTTCTGAACTGCATTGAAAAACTGCATCAGCCTTGTCTGCATCACTTTTTGCCTAAAATCTTCTAAAATTTCAATGTAAGGAGCAAATGCACAGGTAGTTAGGCACCTAAATTTGAGGCTGCATTCAAGCATAGGATCACAGTCTTTATTCATCTTGGAATCTTTGGATGATATGAAAAAGCTTTTGACATGCCTGCGGTCTGTGGAGTGAGCAAGGATAGGTAATGAGACTTTTCCAGTAGAACAACACAGAGACTATATTTGGTAAAAACAGTTTCCTTTATTAGAGAGAAAGAGAGAGTTTACATTGGAAACAGTATTTTAATGTTCAGTGGGAGTCCACAAATAAGCACAAAAGCTCCACAAAAATCGTTTTTGTGGATACAAATAAATTTTTGCGAATAGTCAAATACACAAATATGGAATTCATGAATAATGAGAATTGACTGTATTTACCAACTATAAGAGACCATTCTTTAATTCTTGAATTAGATCAGTGATGTTATTTTAGAAGAAATGATATCATGTGATAAGTGAATTTATTTGGAAGATGGCAGTTCTGTTCTGCAACTCATAATTGCTGATTTCTTGAGATGGAGTATGTGACTTGTAAATTAACTTTTAGCTAAATAAAATATGTAAAATAATAATAATAAAAGAAAGAAATAAAAATCAATAGGAAAATATATGGGTTATAAAGCATAAAGCAGCTTGGCAATTTTAAACTTAATGTTAGAAGGCTTCTTAATAAAGCTAAAAGAACAGATGCATGGGACACATACAAAAATGTTCTTAACCTGTTATAATAAAGCTATTAGGAAGGTAAAAAGGTCTTCCTGGAAATGATACTGTCAGGGAATTAAAGAAATATATGAGATTCAGATAAGTGAAGATAATATTCAAAGGAAATTATTACAAAGTTAATACTATCAAGCTGTCGTCTAGCAGTTTGATTAATACTGTACTTGCAAGGATTTATTAAAGGGAACTGTTTTGAGTACTGGCCTACTTTAAGAACCATCATTTTAACAACAATATGTAAGTTGTGCTGACTTTCTGGAATCCAGAAACTGATTTGGAAATTTTTATATTGAATTAATAAGAAATGAGTTTTTATTTTATGAAATTTCATTTTACAGTTTTCAACATCCCAGTTATTTTCAAAAATCAAGAGATATGTGTATTTTTATAAATAATACTGAATGCTAATAAAATAATTTTTTATAGAAATTGCAAGCTTTATTGTTTTTGCTATATTATGACAATAAAATAAAAACTTTTAAATTATGAGACAGAAAATGTAAAGTACTAATTATCTTTACTTAAGAATGATATCTTATGCTTTATAAAATTCACTGATTTATAAATTACAAAAAGAAGCTAAAAATTTTTTGAAAATATTTATCATCATCATAAAATTGTATTATCTTCAGATGCAACAATTCTACTTTGAATTGTTTTAATAGCATTTAAATAAAAAGTATTAAAATATAATAATTTTTTTGTTTCTGTTTTTTTAAATAGAAAGGATTAAAGAAATATCAAATGAAGAAAGCAAAACAATTAATTTACATGTTGTGAAAATTTGTTTTGAAGCTGGAATTTTTGAATCAGGAAATCGATGGCACTTAATTTCCAAAATTTACTCAGATCCAATAGCAAATCAAAGTAAGTTTTATTAATAATCCAGAAATATATAATAAGGTTAAGTAAGGTTTAAGTATAATTTATTCTTCACAAAATGTTATTGTAAATCATTACTGTGAAAAATATGGAATTATATTTTATCTATAAGTTCATTTTCAATATCTGACATTCCTTTGAGATACATCAGTATATGCAACATTTTTATAAAAATTAGCATAGACACTAAATGGATGCAATATATAGGCATATCTTGTTGAAATAGTTACACTTCAGACCATTGCTGTAAAATAAATCACAGCCTTTTGTCTGCTAATGCATATAAAAGTCTAAAAACATATTTATACTATTATTCATTACCTGCTCAATAGTGCTAGGCTTTAAAATGTCAGATGGCCATGTTTTAAAGCATCTGTATATCACTTTAGAGAATCTAGATTCAATTCAGAGTCTCATATCTTCAGTTTTTCAGGATGGCTTCAGGTCTAGCTAATATGTGTGTTGCTTTATGTTTTATATACTATTCTAAAAATTATTTTATAGCTATTTTTCATTTTGAGATATGAAGTAAATACATGAAATATAATTGAAAATAATATATTGCGTTGGTGTATTAATTTGAAATTAATACACCAATGCAGTTTTGCTTCATCACTTTTATTTTTAGATCTTTTCTGTATAACTTTATTGCTAATATTGTAATTAGTTTTGCTTTAGCTATATCCCTCTTGTGTTGTCTATTCTTTGAGCAATGTCCTCTTGGTTATTCATATATATGAGGTTTCTTGGTAAGTCTGTTTATCTTCTACCAGGATTTTATACATTCCTTTCTTCATTTCTTTCAAGAGATCTTTCTCGTTTTTTATGTATTAAAAAGTATCAAGCCTCTTTGTGCTGCTTTCTTCTTTTTTCTTTTCTTTTCTATTTTCTTTATGATGATCAAATTTTTTATATTGTAAGTGATGGTAGGTGTTCTTCTTGTTGTGTTTCATCTTTTTTTTGTCATGGATTCTCTAGATTTTTCTTTACTGGCTTCCATGTTTTGTAGCAGGAAGGACCTTATATGGAAACAAGTTATATAGTTACTAATTGAATTTGTTTGTTTTTGAATTGAGTTCTAAAACTATTCTAAAGTTCATATTGCTCTATATTGATTGCTGAAGAGGACCAGTGGGTCAAACACATTTCAATAAAATTATTTTAGGTTGAGAAATAAAATTTTAATTTATTTATTTCTATATTTTTCCTGCTCATTGTATTGTTGTTTTTTAAAAGTGAAGCAATGTAACTCGATTGAAAACTTGTAATCATTTAAGACAAAATTAAATTTTTTTCTTTAGATAAGAGATTTATTTCTCTCAGTATATTCAGGAAATTGTTCCTTATAAAGCAGAAATTTTTCTATGTATACTTACGTAAATAAAACATAGAATTAGTGTTTGCTTGTTTGTAACTTGCAATATCGTTACTATATTTAAAATTATTGAATTTTTTTACAATTTACAATATATTATAAATATATTGTGAATATTTTATAGTTTTTTGTATATAAATTGTTATGTTAACTTTTCTGACAATTCTATGAAAAGTTTGATCTGTTCTGATGTATTTAGATATTAATATTTCTTCAATGTAACCTTAAGTTTTGGTCAAATTACTTTAATAATAATTCTACATCTATTCTGATTTTCTATGCTTAATTTATTGAATTGATGAAGTTATTAATAAACATTGAAAAATAATTTTTTTTAGAATCTATTGATACTGGTGAATTAAAAATTACAAGGATGGATAAGTATTCTGGTTCATGTAAAGGAGGTGATGAAGTCTTTTTGCTTTGTGAAAGAGTTAATAAAAGTAAATTGAGAATAATTATTTTTACAAAATGTACTATGTTTATAATGAAATATAGAATGACTTTTAAAATTTTAAACAGAAGATATTGAAATTAGATTCTTTGAAGAAAAAGATGGAAAACATATATGGGAAGCTAAAGGTCATTTTACAGATTCTGATGTCCATCATCAGGTAATATATTTATTATTAATATTTTGTAAATAGAACAAATTATCAGCTGATAATTTGTTCTGTTGTTCTACGACTGTCGAATAAGTTATTATCTTGTAACCTGAAGAGGGTGGATAAGATCCACTGAAAACGTTTGTTTCGTCTTGTGTTAATAAAAAACTTTGAGAAAAACATGACTGCCATGTAGTGCTGTTTATGGACTGATGAAATATTTTGTTAATTAATAATTGAACTTTAATTTTTATTATTTATCTGAAAAAATCCAAATCCAAAATTCTGTGTTAGTGGCATGATTAAAAATCATGCCACTAACACAGAATTTTGGATTTGGAACACACAGAATTTTGGGAACTTTGGGTTCCTGCCTGCCTTCACTAATTTGACTACCATGACCTCATGTAGATTATCATTTCAGAAAGCTTATACCATGATTAATTTCAGAAGCTTATTAGGTTATGCTGCACTAGTGTTCTCAGGCAAGCTATCTGACTTAAGCCAAGTTGTTTTGTGCAGATTTGTCAGAGGGCCTGTAGTTATCTAAGTAGCTACAGCTCTCTGGCAAATCTGCACAGAACAACTTTGTTAAATCTGATAGCCTGCCTGGTAGATCTACACAGAACGTGGTCTTAATAAACATAATAGTGGAATATACTGAATACATTCTGTTAATAGGTTTTATACTGAGTACGTTCTGTTAATAGGTTAATAGGTTTTTAAGCCCAGGTTTGTCAGAGGGCCCATAGCCACTCAAATAGCCTGCCTGGGTGCATTAGTGTTGGCCTAGTCTGATAAACTTATAAATTAGTCATAATATAAGTTTCTTTGAAATAGAAATCTGTCTGAGGCCATAGTAATCAAATTAGTTAAGATAGAACAGTAACTCAAAAGTTCCCAATTTGAATCTGTATTGGTGGCATGATTTTTAATTTCAGGTAAAGAGTAAAAATTAAGGTTTAGTTATTAATTAATAGATGGTGCAACCTTAATCTAAATTTAAATTAATTATTAAATTATAACTCCAAATTATCTCACTAGAGATATTTGACTAGAAATATTTGGTTAGTTTATCAATACATACTACACAACTATATTATACGAACCAAATCAGTCATACTGAGAGGATCTCATAAATAATTACAGAAATTGAATAAAATTAATTTATCAGACTTCTTAAAACACTCATATATGAAAACTGCTTCCTATCCTAGGATTTACAGCCATTAAACTGCTTTTACCAAACTGCAACCATTAAACAGATTAAACTGCATAAATGCCCATAAAAGTGAGACCAATAATGCCAAAATTCACAGCATCTACATTTGGCTTAAAGCAAAAATTAACAACCTAGTCATAAAAGTCCTAAACACACTGCCGATTTATAGTTCAAAGTAGGATTGAAACAAATACAGCACTATTTGGCAATAAAATATTTTTTATTTAACTAAGCTTAGTTAAATAAAAAATATTTTATTGCCAAATAGTGCTGTATTTGTTTCAATCCTACTTTGAACTATAAATCGGCAGTGTGTTTAGGACTTTTATGACTAGGTTGTTAATTTTTGCTTTAAGCCAAATGTAGATGCTGTGAATTTTGGCATTATTGGTCTCACTTTTATGGGCATTTATGCAGTTTAATCTGTTTAATGGTTGCAGTTTGGTAAAAGCAGTTTAATGGCTGTAAATCCTAGGATAGGAAGCAGTTTTCATATATGAGTGTTTTAAGAAGTCTGATAAATTAATTTTATTCAATTTCTGTAATTATTTATGAGATCCTCTCAGTATGACTGATTTGGTTCGTATAATATAGTTGTGTAGTATGTATTGATAAACTAACCAAATATTTCTAGTCAAATATCTCTAGTGAGATAATTTGGAGTTATAATTTAATAATTAATTTAAATTTAGATTAAGGTTGCACCATCTATTAATTAATAACTAAACCTTAATTTTTACTCTTTACCTGAAATTAAAAATCATGCCACCAATACAGATTCAAATTGGGAACTTTTGAGTTACTGTTCTATCTTAACTAATTTGATTACTATGGCCTCAGACAGATTTCTATTTCAAAGAAACTTATATTATGACTAATTTATAAGTTTATCAGACTAGGCCAACACTAATGCACCCAGGCAGGCTATTTGAGTGGCTATGGGCCCTCTGACAAACCTGGGCTTAAAAACCTATTAACCTATTAACAGAACGTACTCAGTATAAAACCTATTAACAGAATGTATTCAGTATATTCCACTATTATGTTTATTAAGACCACGTTCTGTGTAGATCTACCAGGCAGGCTATCAGATTTAACAAAGTTGTTCTGTGCAGATTTGCCAGAGAGCTGTAGCTACTTAGATAACTACAGGCCCTCTGACAAATCTGCACAAAACAACTTGGCTTAAGTCAGATAGCTTGCCTGAGAACACTAGTGCAGCATAACCTAATAAGCTTCTGAAATTAATCATGGTATAAGCTTTCTGAAATGATAATCTACATGAGGTCATGGTAGTCAAATTAGTGAAGGCAGGCAGGAACCCAAAGTTCCCAAAATTCTGTGTGTTCCAAATCCAAAATTCTGTGTTAGTGGCATGATTTTTAATCATGCCACTAACACAGAATTTTGGATTTGGATTTTTTCAGATAAATAATAAAAATTAAAGTTCAATTATTAATTAACAAAATATTTCATCAGTCCATAAACAGCACTACATGGCAGTCATGTTTTTCTCAAAGTTTTTTATTAACACAAGACGAAACAAACGTTTTCAGTGGATCTTATCCACCCTCTTCAGGTTACAAGATAATAACTTATTCGACAGTCGTAGAACAACAGAACAAATTATCAGCTGATAATTTGTTCTATTTACAAAATATTAATAATAAATATATTACCTGATGATGGACATCAGAATCTGTAAAATGACCTTTAGCTTCCCATATATGTTTTCCATCTTTTTCTTCAAAGAATCTAATTTCAATATCTTCTGTTTAAAATTTTAAAAGTCATTCTATATTTCATTATAAACATAGTACATTTTGTAAAAATAATTATTCTCAATTTACTTTTATTAACTCTTTCACAAAGCAAAAAGACTTCATCACCTCCTTTACATGAACCAGAATACTTATCCATCCTTGTAATTTTTAATTCACCAGTATCAATAGATTCTAAAAAAAATTATTTTTCAATGTTTATTAATAACTTCATCAATTCAATAAATTAAGCATAGAAAATCAGAATAGATGTAGAATTATTATTAAAGTAATTTGACCAAAACTTAAGGTTACATTGAAGAAATATTAATATCTAAATACATCAGAACAGATCAAACTTTTCATAGAATTGTCAGAAAAGTTAACATAACAATTTATATACAAAAAACTATAAAATATTCACAATATATTTATAATATATTGTAAATTGTAAAAAAATTCAATAATTTTAAATATAGTAACGATATTGCAAGTTACAAACAAGCAAACACTAATTCTATGTTTTATTTACGTAAGTATACATAGAAAAATTTCTGCTTTATAAGGAACAATTTCCTGAATATACTGAGAGAAATAAATCTCTTATCTAAAGAAAAAAATTTAATTTTGTCTTAAATGATTACAAGTTTTCAATCGAGTTACATTGCTTCACTTTTAAAAAACAACAATACAATGAGCAGGAAAAATATAGAAATAAATAAATTAAAATTTTATTTCTCAACCTAAAATAATTTTATTGAAATGTGTTTGACCCACTGGTCCTCTTCAGCAATCAATATAGAGCAATATGAACTTTAGAATAGTTTTAGAACTCAATTCAAAAACAAACAAATTCAATTAGTAACTATATAACTTGTTTCCATATAAGGTCCTTCCTGCTACAAAACATGGAAGCCAGTAAAGAAAAATCTAGAGAATCCATGACAAAAAAAAGATGAAACACAACAAGAAGAACACCTACCATCACTTACAATATAAAAAATTTGATCATCATAAAGAAAATAGAAAAGAAAAGAAAAAAGAAGAAAGCAGCACAAAGAGGCTTGATACTTTTTAATACATAAAAAACGAGAAAGATCTCTTGAAAGAAATGAAGAAAGGAATGTATAAAATCCTGGTAGAAGATAAACAGACTTACCAAGAAACCTCATATATATGAATAACCAAGAGGACATTGCTCAAAGAATAGACAACACAAGAGGGATATAGCTAAAGCAAAACTAATTACAATATTAGCAATAAAGTTATACAGAAAAGATCTAAAAATAAAAGTGATGAAGCAAAACTGCATTGGTGTATTAATTTCAAATTAATACACCAACGCAATATATTATTTTCAATTATATTTCATGTATTTACTTCATATCTCAAAATGAAAAATAGCTATAAAATAATTTTTAGAATAGTATATAAAACATAAAGCAACACACATATTAGCTAGACCTGAAGCCATCCTGAAAAACTGAAGATATGAGACTCTGAATTGAATCTAGATTCTCTAAAGTGATATACAGATGCTTTAAAACATGGCCATCTGACATTTTAAAGCCTAGCACTATTGAGCAGGTAATGAATAATAGTATAAATATGTTTTTAGACTTTTATATGCATTAGCAGACAAAAGGCTGTGATTTATTTTACAGCAATGGTCTGAAGTGTAACTATTTCAACAAGATATGCCTATATATTGCATCCATTTAGTGTCTATGCTAATTTTTATAAAAATGTTGCATATACTGATGTATCTCAAAGGAATGTCAGATATTGAAAATGAACTTATAGATAAAATATAATTCCATATTTTTCACAGTAATGATTTACAATAACATTTTGTGAAGAATAAATTATACTTAAACCTTACTTAACCTTATTATATATTTCTGGATTATTAATAAAACTTACTTTGATTTGCTATTGGATCTGAGTAAATTTTGGAAATTAAGTGCCATCGATTTCCTGATTCAAAAATTCCAGCTTCAAAACAAATTTTCACAACATGTAAATTAATTGTTTTGCTTTCTTCATTTGATATTTCTTTAATCCTTTCTATTTAAAAAAACAGAAACAAAAAAATTATTATATTTTAATACTTTTTATTTAAATGCTATTAAAACAATTCAAAGTAGAATTGTTGCATCTGAAGATAATACAATTTTATGATGATGATAAATATTTTCAAAAAATTTTTAGCTTCTTTTTGTAATTTATAAATCAGTGAATTTTATAAAGCATAAGATATCATTCTTAAGTAAAGATAATTAGTACTTTACATTTTCTGTCTCATAATTTAAAAGTTTTTATTTTATTGTCATAATATAGCAAAAACAATAAAGCTTGCAATTTCTATAAAAAATTATTTTATTAGCATTCAGTATTATTTATAAAAATACACATATCTCTTGATTTTTGAAAATAACTGGGATGTTGAAAACTGTAAAATGAAATTTCATAAAATAAAAACTCATTTCTTATTAATTCAATATAAAAATTTCCAAATCAGTTTCTGGATTCCAGAAAGTCAGCACAACTTACATATTGTTGTTAAAATGATGGTTCTTAAAGTAGGCCAGTACTCAAAACAGTTCCCTTTAATAAATCCTTGCAAGTACAGTATTAATCAAACTGCTAGACGACAGCTTGATAGTATTAACTTTGTAATAATTTCCTTTGAATATTATCTTCACTTATCTGAATCTCATATATTTCTTTAATTCCCTGACAGTATCATTTCCAGGAAGACCTTTTTACCTTCCTAATAGCTTTATTATAACAGGTTAAGAACATTTTTGTATGTGTCCCATGCATCTGTTCTTTTAGCTTTATTAAGAAGCCTTCTAACATTAAGTTTAAAATTGCCAAGCTGCTTTATGCTTTATAACCCATATATTTTCCTATTGATTTTTATTTCTTTCTTTTATTATTATTATTTTACATATTTTATTTAGCTAAAAGTTAATTTACAAGTCACATACTCCATCTCAAGAAATCAGCAATTATGAGTTGCAGAACAGAACTGCCATCTTCCAAATAAATTCACTTATCACATGATATCATTTCTTCTAAAATAACATCACTGATCTAATTCAAGAATTAAAGAATGGTCTCTTATAGTTGGTAAATACAGTCAATTCTCATTATTCATGAATTCCATATTTGTGTATTTGACTATTCGCAAAAATTTATTTGTATCCACAAAAACGATTTTTGTGGAGCTTTTGTGCTTATTTGTGGACTCCCACTGAACATTAAAATACTGTTTCCAATGTAAACTCTCTCTTTCTCTCTAATAAAGGAAACTGTTTTTACCAAATATAGTCTCTGTGTTGTTCTACTGGAAAAGTCTCATTACCTATCCTTGCTCACTCCACAGACCGCAGGCATGTCAAAAGCTTTTTCATATCATCCAAAGATTCCAAGATGAATAAAGACTGTGATCCTATGCTTGAATGCAGCCTCAAATTTAGGTGCCTAACTACCTGTGCATTTGCTCCTTACATTGAAATTTTAGAAGATTTTAGGCAAAAAGTGATGCAGACAAGGCTGATGCAGTTTTTCAATGCAGTTCAGAAAGACAATGTTTCAGCTACCATATCAAACAACTACCTATCAAAAATAAAATTTTATTTACTACATAGTATTTTAAAAAATTAAAAAAGATTACTGTAATTATAATACTGTATATAGTACTGTACATTGTATATGTTGTAATTATTTTTATGTACTATAATACACATTAAATAAGTTGTCTTTAAACAGAAAAACACATACAAAGTAAGGATGAAAAGGTTGGAAAAAAGGCTCACAGGAACTTAATAGCATTAACTTCCTGCGAGTCTTTAACTCTATTTCTCATAGGCACAATGTGTTCGGGATTCATAACGAATTTACAGAACATAACTACTGTGAATAATGAGAACCAACTAATTATTGTCAAATTGTAAACAGACATAATAAATTGTATAATTTTACTTGTACAATTTTACAATAAAATATAAAATTATTTGTAAATTAAAAATTGTTGTTGTTACCTATATAAATTAGGGTTGTCCAACATGCGGCCCGCGACCTCACTTTTTGCGGCCCGTAATTTAATTTAATAATAATACAAACGTGCTTTTTCTTTGTATACCATACCTATTAAAACTCACTGATAAAG
>WUQG02021437.1:0-31366 GCA_011317285.2 Androctonus mauritanicus | reverse complement strand
TAATTGCCCTTTTTACCTTTACACGTTCAAAAAAATCATTTTTTATCTTCCAGTTACTAACTAAATAAGCAAGATATACAGTATATTGATATAATTTATATATTTTTTTCCATTCCACATGTTCATGATAAATAAAGTTATTGTTAACTGTGCCATCTTCCCTCGAGTTATGCGTATCGCATTACATAGATATACCAGAGTGCCAAAATTAATTTTAAATTCACTGTTTAAAATGAAAATTACATATTCAATTTTCACCGTAACAAACTGTATGTATATATGAAATTAGATTTGGCATAGTTTATTAATATTGGATAGCGGTTTGTACATAATTCCTATGTTTAATGATTCATTTATTTCTGTTCATTCATATAATTAAACACTGTATTGCAGATAATAAGATAAGTTTAAATATCAATTTTCTTATAAAATTGATATTTAAACCTATTCTTATTATCTTCAATACGAAACCGTGTTTAATTTATATGAAGGAACAGAAATAAATGAATTATTAAACATGGGAATTATGTACAAACAGCCATCCAATATTAATACATTATGCCAAATCTAATTCTATACATACATACAGTTCACTAGGATGAAAATTGAATACGTAATCTTCATTTTAAACAAAAATTAATTTAGATTGAAAAATCTTATATTTTTAAATAATTAAACAATCTTTTAATATATTATTTATGAAAATCTTTAACAAAGAATATCATCTTCTAATACAATGGAACATAATTTTATATTGAATACAATAATTAAAATTATGTTTACGAATATTTTGTAATCTTTTCTTCCTATATTATAAAATCTAAAAATTAAAAAAATATTTTTTTTTTAAATTTTAATCAGTTTATTTAATTAAATATACTTCAGTAAATATCGGAAAATTAATTTTTTTACATACGAATTTCTCTCATTTTGTTTGCATTGACATTAATCAAATGATGGAAAAATTATATGAAATTAATAAATTTATTCAGAGATAATATTTGCCTCTAAATTAGCGTATATACTCGTGTATAGTGACTCAATCTATCCCCCCCGACTTGAGTTTAAAAATCGATAAAATTTAAAGTCCATATATCAGTGGCGTAACAAGGGGGTAGACCGCCCCGATCCTCTGATCAGGGGCCTCCGAAGAATCTTAAGTTTTAAGTATATGTACCTATATGTAGGAATATAAAAAAGAGACTTTGTATTCTGGGTGGATGATTACGTATAAATGTGCCGTGTTTATGTTTAAAAATTTATGTTAGCAGCGCTGATACCATAATTTTATAAGATACGAGCAGTTTTCCACCCCTCTAGCCATGCGTCAGCCCTCATGCGGATGTGCAGAAAGTGGGTGGATAAATATGTGTCAAAATACTGTTACAAATTAAACAAGTTTAATAAATTTTTCCCTAGATTTAAGGAAAAGTTGCACAATTTGGCAACATCGCCTTTGAAACAACCCCAGAAGCTGTCTCAACCCTCTAGGACTTAAAATAATCGAGTTAGCCTTTTAGCTCCATAAAACATCTCCATAGAATGTCATCGAATCTAATAGAACACGATAGAACATCGTCGAAAGTTGTAGAATTATCCTGAAAAGTCCAGTATGATTTACGCTTAATTATGGGTATTCCTTCCTATACTCATGAATATCATAAATGCCAACACAAATATATAATTAAAATAAATTTTAATTATATATTTATGTTGACATTTTGTGTGGTGATCATTCCAATTAGTGGGCCCCAGGGAGACTTCCGCCCCGAGCCTCGATAGCTGTAAGTCTGCCATTGCCATAGGCCTATATATAAGTCGATCCCCAATCATCAAGTATTAGAAGAATATAATATTCATAAAAATAAATTGATAATTTCTTTATAGTTTTTAAAGTTTTTCTAAATCTAGTTTCAACGCTGCCACTTTAACAAAATTCCAGACAATAGCTTTGAAAAATTGCGACTCAAGATGAAGAGAAAGTTGGATAGAGAGTAGAACGCAATCATATCACTTCGCGATTCTCTACAATACGATTTTATTGAAATGTTTGCTGGTAGAAAATATAAAAAAACAATATATTAAAAATTTCATATCATTTTCGAATCTCGACAAAACGATTTAATGAAGTTTAATTCATAAAACAATCAGAAACAAAACACGCAATGGAAATTTTGTAGCAATGGCAGGAATGGAAAGCCGATCAGTGCATTCACCTTCGCCGAGAACACAAACCTGATGTCCAAAATCGGTTGTAAAATGATCATCCCATATTTTCTAAATGATCAAAAACTATCAAAAAATGCAAAAATTAACGATCAGAAATATCATAGATAGATCATTAAATTTCCATTTAAAATTACAGTAGCGACCGCAATGTTTACTCGCTAAAAAGATCGGCTTACACATTTCCGATTTTATTTATGAAGCGCCTAATAAATTATTTTTGAATGTACTTAAATATGATCATTCATTCAATCCGCATATTTTTTATAATAAAACTGAGAAGAAATAGATATTTTTTAGGAATAAATATGGCTGATACCACCGCTTCCATATGACTCGTTAATATTGCCAAACGCAAAGCGATCGTTTTATGTATTTTCTATCATGTTTGTGCACTTTCCGATATTTAAATATCTACAGAAATACCAGACTATATACAATCATATACATCCATACATTTTTAATAAAAAATCGAAAGAGCAAATAAATTTTTGGAGGGGAATGCGGCTGAACTCGACAGTATAACTCAAAGACAGAAAGTTTAGCTCTAGAATAAAGTAAAGGTTCTTTGTCTACAACGTAAACATGATGGAAAATATCGAGTATAAAAATATAGAAGTATCAGATTAAAGTATCGATGTTTGTAAAGAATCGATATATCCCTTGCATCATCGATTCGCAGCACAACAGTTCTTTAAATAAATTTTGAGCAAAATGCTTAAGGTAAGCAAACTCACTTCCAGTTTCAAAGTTATTCATAAAACAATATGCAGATGTTCTTCATAACTTCTACTCCGTAGATAAACACATCATTGCATGGAACAAGTTAATTTAATAATAATCCATCAACATTTTATAAGTTACTGTTCCAAATGCTTTAACAAAATTAGAATAAAAATTATCGGGCGATAAAGATATCACAAAAGTTAACATTTTAATGAGTACACTTACTATATATCCGTGGAACAATTATGTTTATCCCTAGATTGAAAATTGAAAGTGAAGATTTTTATTTCATTATTAAAATTATTAGAAGTCACAAAAAACAATAAAATAACTACCAGTGTTATACAGATTTACTAGTAAACATGCATTACATTCTTTTACATATAACAAACCAACAGTTTGTTTGTCGATTTGATTTTTTTTATGAGAATGATATAAAGTATCAACAAATTGTTCGTTTTTTTTTTTTTTTTAATTATCCAACTGGCGTTGATAATAAATTTTTCTATCTAACGATAAGATCTCTTTAATTTACTTCGTAAAAAATTAATTTGACTCGAAAAATTTCCATTCATTTCTTTGTTGTTTTTAAATGCGTTAAATCGTTTTACTTCCTTATCAGTTTTAAAGCGTTAATTGAAACAATTTTATTTTTTTATGTTTTCTTAATATTTTTATGGTATATAAACGTGTCAAAAATAATTTTAACAAGTTCATAAAATGTTCGTTTAAATTATAAATGTTGTTCTTTGAATGAACATTTTCTCGATTCATTCTGTATCGCGTAATGCACGATTACGAATTTCCTGTTCGATTCTTCCGCAAAATCGAGTTGTGATACGATACCATCGAATGGTCAAAGTCAGTTGAAGGTCAGTTGCAATGAAGACATTGTTAACGTGTAATTAAATATTGTAAAACTTGAAGAATCTCATAATAAAGGCAATATTATAATTAGGTAACATGATTCGTTCGAATTCCTTGATTCCTGTAGAATGCGATCACGTAGAACATTTAATGTCACATCTATTTAGAGCGAATAAGATTGAGAATATATCACCGTCATAATTTATATATCTATACTTATTTAATATAGTAATAACCATTCATCGAAAATGGTAAATGATTATGCTTCCATGCAAACTTCATTAAGTTCCATTCTTATCTTGTAGTAGTATCTTTGGATGAAGTTTAATGTGATGAATATAAGTTTCTAGAAAGAAATGAAAGTCAAATATAATTAAAATTTATTATCTTATTAAAAATCTAATGTTATATTGATTAAAATAATTATTATAATTATTTGCAACTTAAGAAGAATTCATTCGAGCTTATTTTAAAACGTAATTTGATTTGAACAAGTATTGATCAATATAGTTCGAAAATTTTACTTTTTTTTTTTTAAATATAAAATTTACTTTTCATTGATCCGAGTAAACTTATAATTTTTTCGATATTTTTAAAAAATATTTTTAATAACTGCTTGTTTGAAAAAAAAAAATTATTCTATGTCTGCAAAAATTCTATATCGTTTGTTTACTGTCTCGCATGCATAGTGGGGAATATTTGCTTTCGTTTATTTATTCCATTAAATGAAGATGATTTTATTCATTTCCTATTAAAATCTAACTGCGATCGGTAACGATTTATTTATTTTGGATAATATATTAGATCAAATTCTGTATATGAATACATTACGACAATATCTTCAATTTAAATTCTTAATTGATTCAAAAATAATTTTATTTTTTTTTTATAAAACTTCATACTCTGAACGTTTACCATGAATATCCGGGTAGATTTAAACATTTCTATTTAAAGAATTTTGTTCGATATTATTCATCTACTTGTAAATATCATTACAAGCAAGATTTTTATTTTCTTTAAACATTAATGGATTTTTAAATGCCCATTACTGTACTCTCAATGAACTCTAAAACTCTTCACAAACTTATTTAAATATTCTGCGCTTATTCATAATGCACAAATGTTCTCTTCGTCATCTTACTCCTCTCTCTTTTTTTTTTTATTGCTTCGAATTCTGTATTACTATTCAAATTTGCCTTATTATATATGTTTCTAAATGTTGAATAATATTACCACAGGAATGTTTTCTTACTTTGATGTATTGCATCGGTTAGCTCTTTCAAATCGAAACTTCTTGCATCTCCATCTCCATCCCGTCATCACTCTCAACTCGATAGTTGAACTGCAAAAATTCTAGCAACAGTCGTAGCGAATTTAAATTCACATCGTTCACAATAAATATATCTTCTACTCTTCGATATTTTTAAACAAACAGTTTCTTTCTCGACATTCGAAAATTAACTGCAACAACACCGTTGCTTCTAGTTTGTATCCATCCATCCAGAACTGTCGAACATAATTTATGTATTCGCTCTATTATTTTTTTCACATATATCGAATTTTTTAATCAATAATTTAAAAATTATGCGATAAATCATGCTTAAGTTGAATAAATTATTTTTATAATTATTCTCCTTACGTATATATTCAAATAAAAATTCTGTAGAGTTGATAATATATATTGATAGTACTCATCCTCCTCATCTCCGCCTTTGAAGTTTATTGATATTTAATTGTTATAAATATTCACGACTCTTGTGACGAACTGCATGCACTTTATATGTCATTAAAATAATCATTAAAGGCTCAGAATTTCGTTATAATCGACCGAAAGCACCACCTTTCAAGATATCGCGTAAGAGTTAACGTAATTGCTTATTCGATAGGTTAAACATCATTAAACTTGATAGGGTTTATTTGTTTCGAAAGGCCTGTTTTCTGGATGTAGTATAGTATGATATAAATATCGATAGCAATTATCCATTAAACGTGTTGTAAATTTAAAAATTAAATCGAGATTATGAAATTTATTTCAACATGGTGCACGGCGCTGATCAGATAAACCGCATTCAGAAAGACTACTCGACACGCAAACAAAGAAGCTCTGGTGCTTGACGTTTGGTATTTATTCGTGTTGCATAAATGCGAATATATAGTTAAGTCCTCGAAAATCTCTTATAATTAAACGAGAAAGAGCATTTTTTCCTCCTCTTTACACGGAACTCTCGATGATCAATCGTATCACGTGATTTAGCGTAATCGTAACAGCTATATTATATAAAAAAAAATACGACTTTTTTTGATTATTAATTGCTTTCTTGTTCCCGTTTAAAAATTTAGAATGGAGAATATAAATTTCTGCAGGCAGAATTAATCTCAGTATGAGGTTTGGAATGGTTTAAACGTCATCTTTTGAATGGAGGTTGCGCCGCAAGCACGGCGCCGGCGCGTAAAGGAAAGGAGCCACACGTGCAGTCAGCGCCGCGATTCGTCGCACGCGGGTCGTCAAGGCAACGAGCAACAGGCACCTTCTTTCTCTCTCCAGCACGTCAGCTAGGTTGCGATGACTGAAAAGCGAGACATTTGGGACTGAATACCTACCACTTCTTTTTACCTGTCTGCGCAGGTGGCAGCACCTAACAATGACGAGTATGAAGAACATTAAACAGATCCGTTACAACCTGGTGGACATGACGGAAAAAGATATTCCCAACTGTCGTCGTGAAGGCAGCTGTAAGGCGCCGATGGACGAACGTCAGACGGGATTGTATCGCCGTCTGTTGCATATGTTTCGACGAGCTTGGAGCGGAATCAGAGGTAAGTCGAACGATATATAACAATTTGCATCTCCTCAACTTTAACATACGCAAGAAATTTTAAAATGTCTACACTGCTCCCAAACTTTCTCGTTTATAGACGATTTGCGTGCGGTGACCAACTCGAGAACGATAGATAATATTGTTTCACCTGAATGCATCGCTGCATTCATCGGATGAATCGATTTTTTTTAGCATCTGGCCATTCTGCAATTCTTTTAGCTAACCCGACAAGTAAACAATAACAGCTTAACTGCTTACTTAACGGCGCCTTGCTGTTACAACATTTTAAGAATATTAAAGATCTGCAGAGACCTTTTTACATTACTCCAAACATAGTGTGTGTATATGTGTGCGAGAGAGAGAGCTAACTTTAGTAAAATTTCATAGAAGTTTTTAGCTATTTTAAGAGCAGATATTTAATTTATTTTTCTAAGAATTGCACACGTTTAACAAATTGCGCCACTTAATGTCTTAGCCAAATTTATTCCAGATGGTCGCTGTGGCTATAGTTCTGTTTTGGTACGCTTTGGAGAGATCAGATGGTTGCAGTTATGAAAATATATATATATACACTTTTTGTTTTATGCCTAAATTCCCATTTTTCGATAGTTTTAAATCTCAAAAAAATATTAAATCAGAAACTATATTTTACAGAATGTCAATAGATTATCGGTTTAATGCCGAAAACCGAAATTTATGTAAACTCCGGTTTGTGATGTTCTTTGGCTCCATTCTATCAATATTTACATATTAACTTCATTGATATGCGGCAACCGACTGCATCTTTCCACTAAAATATAGAGACTTTTATATCCGTTCATAAAATTTTTCAAAATAAAATTTCGGATATATTTTTCGAAAATTTATAAATTCTCGCTTTGTTCTACGCGTCACAGATGGGCGGGAGCTTGTTGCTTTGAGAAATTTGCGAATCACATTTTGGTAAAGTAAAATATTGCACGAAACTTCAAATTATATGCAGTTTTTCATCCAGAAAAATTACTTTTTTTTATTTTCTTGAAACTATAGATGACATAACTCTTCAAACATAATAGCGTAGTTCAGTGACATTGATTCGTAACGTTTAATGTTATTTCTTCGAGTTTCGTCAGTTGAAGGACGGGAAATCCTTGTAAAAATAACAAATGATTTTGGAATTGATCCAGAATACGATGTTATTGTCGTAACTGAATTGGTCGAGGTCAAGGTAGTAAAGCCAGCAAAACCATCTTTTATAGTGCGAAGTCGTCTCATCAAAAACGCAGTAAATGCCCCAAAAATTTTCGGATTTTTTTTTCCTTTTTCTTCCGTATTATGAAACGAATTTGTTGTTATATATATGTTGTTGTTACTCTAATATATTTCGGACACGAAGCCATTAAAGGTTAAATGATCGTAAAACGGACAGAACAGTTTTTCTTAAACGATTATTGTCAAGGTATAATATATAGAATCTGTTTTAAAACATCATATATTAAAAGTTTCCAGGATAAAAACGGTATTCTGATATTTTATTCATGTTATTTTTAATTTAAAAATAAATTGTAAATCACGTGTATAGTAGTAAAGAAAATAGAAAATATTCAGCATGCACTTATATATCATATATTTAAGTAAATCTAGTATATAGTACTTGAAACAAAAATTATGGTATTTTGCAGTTTAAAGTAATCCTTTCCATCTTGTGATTTTATGTTAGGATGTTCATCCACACAAATTATTACCTCTTTCTTGCAACTATCAAGATAATTACAGTCTACCCGTCTATAACAACCGTGCCATCCGGAGCACCAAACTACTACTACTACTACTACTACTAATACTAATACTGTTAGGACAACAAAAAAGTAGAAACTCTAATACAGAAAAATCTATTAATTTTCAACTTTAAATATCTATAATATCAGTTTTTATTCATATATTTTCATTCGAAACTCCATTGTTTGAATATAATAAATGGATTCTTACTTGAGTAGTTTGGAAATGGCTTGCCGCATGATGATTTCGAGCTTTAAAAATCCAACATTTTTCGATGTCTGAATAAAAATGGCACTGAAGAAGGTCTCGAACATCAGGTAAATTGCCCGATAACACTAATGGATAGACCATCCTTTTATTTCGAGAGAGTAAATTACGATGGTTTTCCTGCACCACTTGATCTCTGAAAGTACGAAATGTGATATCTTTAATGCTATTTTTATGGATATTTTATTTATGGAAAGAGAGATATTTTGTCATTTATTATTACGTATATTCCTACCGTGACCAGTCTTTACTTTAAAATATCCGTTACATGGAAAAATATTACTTTATTTCGACTTTACTTCGGTAACTCGAGAAGTATTAAATATGTAATATTTACATCCCAACTCTCTTGTTTGATCATTCCGTTAATTACATATTTCCTTGCAGGCATTTTGTATTATCGAAAGACAAAAATCTTGATAAATAATTAGACACTGAAAACTTTCGCATTAAATAAAACATTTTCAATAATTTTAATTAATTTGTAATGTTTTTTAAATCTTAAACAATCAATATACTTCGAGTAATAAAAAAAAAAGGTCAAAAAGATTTTGAATTAATTTTTAATTGACACGTGTAAAAAGTTTTATTTTCATACAATTTTTTTTTTTTATAAATTTAATTTAACTAAAAGGATTTTTCCTTGTTTATCAAATACTTCGCTTCTGTGCGAGTTTTTCCGGATTTTTAATTTTAGAGAAATTACAAAAAAAAAAAAAAAAAAAAATTCGTGTATACACAAAAACTTCGCTTGTCAACGTTTGAAAGATAAATATTTAAGATAACATTGAAATATTAATTTGACAAAAGATCTTCGTTTGAGTAACAATTATTCTAAATGAAGATAATTTGCTCCTTAATGTCCATTGTTAGTACATATCTAAAGATTAATGGTTTGAGATAGCGAAGTTGATAGAGTTTTGGGATTAACTAAAGTATAGGATCGATGGAAATACGATTTCTCTTGGTGCTAATTGTGGCATTTATTTTTTATCCGACAAATTACTATTTGAAAGGAAGGTAGTTTATGACGGCGAATCTTCTTTTTTTGTCACTTATAACTATATAAAGCATCGAAAGAAGAGAGAGAGAGAGAGAGAGAGAATATCCGGATAATCTTCCGTTTATCTAGAGAACCAGAAATTTCATAAGTTATAAACAAACTCTTCCCCAAATATTTTTTTTTTAATTGCCGAATTTTTCAAATCAATATTGTTTTTTTCATCTTTTAATTTGATACTTTTCGTGTTCCGAATTTAAATTTGATTCGTACGAAGTTGAAAACTCATTTAAAACTTTGACGAAGTAAGAAACAAACCCCGAAACATAATTTTTTTTTTCTTTTTCTTCATGTTTTTTTTTTCTTATTTTTTGTATCGGGAACAAGTTAAAGATCTAAATTTAGAATTTTGTCAAAATTTTCTTTATGTTTAAAATCTCGAAAATTTAATTTAATGCCGTAAGTTTTATCTATATAAAACAACAAAAATAATTCGAATTTATTGATTATAAATTAAAACAAAAATATTAACCGAAACTATCAATAGTTAAGATAAAGGTAACGAGAAAAATTTTCAATATTTTTGTTGATTTAAAAGCATCGGAGCCGAATATATTAATTTTATCTCTCTGATTAAAGTTCGATCATTTGGAAAGTTACAAGTACATCATAAGTTGACAGCTTAAGAGTTGCTCGTATCGTAAAAATCGTCTCTTGCTGTCTATTAATCCAAACGTTTAGAGTAAACGTATCAAAAACAAAAATTTTTTGGACCGAAAACTTTTTTTTTTTTTTTTTGCAAAGATTATTTTCTAGATAAATGGAATCAATATTTGCTAACGGGAAAAGTTAGCATGGCACAATTGCCAGATCATCAAAAACCGCTATCAAAAATTACACTATTATTGAAACAAACGGTAGTATAACGATGCCATTTTAAGAGTTTTCCCAACTTAGATAAGGAAAAAGAGAGTGGCAATTTTATCATTCTCCCATCTGTTTGGAACCATTAGAAGATAATTGTGGATCTAATAGAATGATATATGATCCTTGGTTGTACCCAAGAGAGTCGCGTTTTTCCATATAATCCTTCAAATTCGCTGCTCATTACAGGAAACACGCTTTCGACGAGCTTAAACTTTCCTCGGCAAACACCAAACTTATAATAAAAGTAATTCGAAACTAAGATATTCAAGTTTATTCGGTTAAAAGCACATCATCCACTCCATTTAAGGTTAATAATTTATTTTAATCGCTCTCATCCTCTAGCATTTTAAAGACTCTTTCCATTTACTTATAACCCATCCGAGTTGTATTTTAATCTAGAGCTTTTTCAATTGAAGATATCTCTAGTACAGTCATTTTTTTTGCTGCCTTCAAATCCTCTCTTCTTTAATACCCATGTGTACAGTTCTATTGATATATGATATCTATTTACTGTCAAAAAAATAACCCAGTGTTATTTACTAGCATGCATAACTTTGACATCACATTTTTTTTCTGGTAAAGATTAGTAAATAAAATATTAACTTTTGTAATATATAGAAGTTTGCATGATGATCTTGAAATTGCTTTTTAAATGTTCAGAAAATTTTCTGCATTTTTTTTGTTTCTTAAAAAAAAAAAAAAAAGTATATACCGTATCGATTTATTGGTTTAACATTTCTTATAGTTTAAATATAGTCTGCGTACATAATTCATAATATATTTTTGATTTTCTAATATAAAGTAGGAATTTTAGTACACTTGTTTATGAGAATTTTTACCATTGTTATAACAGATTTAATGAATTTTCTTCTCGTTATATAGGCCTATATATATTTTTTATGACAACCGAAACGTTTGCAATATTTAAATAATTGCAAGAAATAGCTAAACTTACCTAACATAATTGAGAAAATGCGAATTATTCTTCAAATATTTCAGACCGTTGAAAAGTAATTCATTAAAAAAAGAAGTTGTCATTTTGAAGAAAAAAGAACGTACTAAGCTAATCAAAGTTCTTCTTCCGTGGTGTTTTTTTTTTTTTTTTTTTAATTCTTAAAAAAAGTCTTATCTAGTAGAAAAAAATTGTCATCAAAAGACATTTTAAAACAAATTCCAAAGAATTATTTGCAAGTATTCGAACGAAAAATGCAGCTCGGCATACGTAACGAGAGGAAAAAAGATCGTTTTTCTGCACACAGTTTAAAATCGAATTTCCTTTGATCTGAACGATGACTAATTACTGAAAGTCGAATAATAATATTTCTTATATATATATAAATTCCGGATAATTTTTATATATTTATTTAAAGAAAAAAGAATTTTTTTAAGTTACAAATTTTAAATGCAAGATTCTGTTACGAAGCTATCGAAGAATCGTGTTATATTCACTACACAGTAATGCTGTACACGTTATAAATTAGTAATAGTTACGCACATATTATGATAATTTATAGCTTTCTAACTGAATATTTATTTTTAAGAAGAGAATTTTTCTGTGCAAATATTTCTTATTCGCTAGAGTACCAATTTAATTTCTACTCTTTCCATTTCTTTTTATTGATAAATAGCATTTTTGCCAAAGAGACATTTTCCTTTTTAGTATTCTACCTTTTAAGGAATTGAAAAAATAAAAAAAAAAGCTTAAATGTGTTTAAAATAAGCTTTGAAGTTAGTTTTATATCTTGTTTGTAAGTTTTCCATAAAAGGATTTTGATAGAGCTTCAGTTTTTAGATATTTAAATTATCTATATCCTCATCCAAGGATCTTTTCAAGATCACTTATGAATGCCTGGCTGTCCTCAAAGCTCTAAAATATTATTATTTAAGTATTATTATTGTATTATTTTTGTTATATTTTTAATGATAATTAAGTCGATCGAGCTATATAAAAAGTTTTCTCATAAAAAAAATAACAGATTTTGCAAGAATACCGAATACGCGAAAGGTTGCAAAAAAACTGTCATAGAAAAGGATAAATATATATATATATATATATATTTTATATATAAAATGCAAATGCTAAGAGATTTTTGTCTCAAGTATCACTTAATATTTAAAATAATAATAATTAATAAATGAAAATTTGTGTCTTTTAAAGTTTGAAAACTTTCTTCATAATTTTGATAGGTTTTTTTTCGCATCTGTAAGGGTTTTGAATGGATTTTTCATCCATTTTCTTTTATTCTATAAGAGATGACTCATTAAATTTTATTAATAAATAAATCCTACTCCATTTTTATCAAGAAATCAACTATCATCAGCACCAACAACAAAATATTAAAGTTTATGCATTCATCATAATTTAGAAAATTTTGTATGAATTTAAAGGAACTTTCCTCTTTCATATAATATTTTATTATATAAAATTTTATAGTAGTTGTGAAAAATTTATTTATATATATATATATACAGTATTTTTGCTAAAAATGAATTATATATATATATAAAACATTTTAAATCTGCAAATATTCAATTTTTTTTTTCTTTTTACTGGAATAAAATCAATTTTGTGACTATTTTTGTGCATAAAATAAAATTATAGTAGTCTAGATATTCTAATTCTTTGGCAAAATTATTGAAATTTAAATATTTTGAACTCGAAAGCAGACAAAATTACCATCAATTTAAATATTCGGAGTTGAAAACAGCAGGCGTAAAGTAAATAATTGCTTAAATATTCCGACTTCAAAGCATCGCAAAATAAGCAGAAATTAAAATATTCTGACTCGAAAGCAGTACAAATTACCATTAATTTAAACATTCCGAACTTGAAAGCAAGACGAAATAATAATATTTTAAAATATTATAATTATATTCTACGAATAGGAATTAATAAATTTATAATCGATCAAAGCTCATAACATAATAATTAATGGAGTGAGAAAAGTTTAAAAATATTAATTTATATTCAGATATAACAGTTTTTTTTTACGTTAAATAATATATTTCTCGTCTTCTCTGTTTTATTTATTCAGTAAAAAATCGTAGTTTCTAGAAGAAAATAATCTAAGTTGAATTATAATTGGGGATCAATGTTTAATGGACTAGCAACAAGAACTCCTATTGGTATAGATGCCTTGAGGGAAAAAACTTGAAAAGCTAATAACAGAAACTTATAGCATGCTGTATGCTATAAAGGGAGTATTTTTGACAAAATAATGTCATCTTTTGTCGATTCTACTCTATCCATATTAAAATTCTAGTCTGTTATGGATTAGTAAGACAGAAACAGTTTCTGAATATTTTACGGAGTTTAGGTATAAACTCCTTTATTATTTACTACATAACTTGACAAAACTATAAGTAAATACGACGTCCTGTTTATCAAGAGATTTATTTAAGATTTTATTAAAAAAAAAAAAAATTGATAAATGCGAAAATTTGTTTTTGTCATTCTATTTTCTTCTTCCTTTTTCTTTAAAGCGCATTTAATATTTTTTTTAATAATATTTCTAGGCAATAAATTTCGTTAAAAAAGTATAAAATCTGCTAACTGTTAGCCAAACTAATGACAACAGAAATATTTTTTGTGTGATTAATTTTGACGAAATTTATTAATTTTGGATAAAAACGACCGGTGAAAATGTCCTAAATCGGCAATTTTCTGGTTGTTTTTTTTAATGCATAATTTGTTTGTTAAAAAAAAAAAATAACATGTTTTATTAATTTTTAGAATTAAAAAAAAACATTTCCAATATTAAAAAAAAAAAAAAAAATTGGATAATAACTTTTCATTCATTTTAAACTTAATCGAAAAATCGATTAAATTTGAGGAATTTTTCTAATTAAAATCAATTAATAATAATTCGTTCGAAGCGCTTTCCGAAAAATTAATTATAAATTTTAATCATAAAATATATTTATTTTTTTTTATTTTATTTTATATTATATTTAACATCGTTCGAATAAAGGTAGAGAGAGAGAGAGAGAGAGTTAAGACATTGATTGGGATTCAGACGAATCGAGAGTCGATACTTGTGACAAATAAGATTATTAACAGCAACGAACGGAACTTTAATAAGTTACCGTAACAGGATTAATATTTTTGGAGAAATTAATGAAGTGTAAAGATATCAAAATTCGAATCGAATGCAACCAATCAATTATTGAAAATTTCTGAACGTCGACCACGTCTACACTGATTTCGATTCTTTGAAACATTTCTGGAAATTCTGTTCCGCTTGTATTAATTTTAACTTTACGCGCTTTAATTTTAACTTACGCGTTAAAAAAAAAATGCTCCAAAATTGCGTTCACACCCATTATTATTATTATTACGTCAGAATATTTAATTTTGTTTAGTAAACCACGCAAATATTAAAATCGATAAAATATCTGAATTTTTTTGGTTTTGTTTTCTTCGATCTGAACCTGTATTTTAGGAATATTTTACGGACTAAGCTTTTAATTATAAATTTATTAACTTAGCAGATGTATATAACTGCTGAATATAAATCTAGCATGATTTTAATTAAGTACGCATCATGGCTTTGCTTCTTTCTATCGTTTCGAGCATCTTACGTTGCATTATCGATAATTTTCGTTAACAGATTTCTATATGTGCAAGATAAAAAGCGAAACATTTTTACATCGATTCGAACTTTCTATCTCTATTATATTTTATTATCCTGAAAGCATTCCTTAAGTATTTTTTCCCATTAGCAACATAATGCCAATATTAATAATAATTATTCACGTTTGCAACCCAGTGGTATTTCTTTGACGATCTCACCTTCGTTCCGCATACCACTCTCTCTATCTTAATAATAAAGTCATCAGGAATGTTGTGGAGGTACGCTGATAGCATTTCTTGACCAAATATTCTCGCATAATACACATATATTTTATAAATAAACCATCTCTGATGGGGTAACCGTGATGCGATCGTCGAGCTCTACTTTCATTAATAAAGCCAACAAATAATTTACTTATCATTTTTATTAGAAGTTTATAAGAAAGATTATGTTTATAAATTATTAATGGATAATCTTTCCGTAAACATACTTCGATTGACGTTAACTGTTCTTCGTTTATTTTTATTATTTTAAGACTCATTTAATGGTCTGTAGCCAATTTACTCGATCTAATAATATGTTTACTACTTGTACATTTGCTGTTCTTGTAGTTAGCACTGAAATTACTGTTAAAGTTTGATGTTTAACTGTAATTTAACCTCATTTCTTTATCTTGTTTACAGTTAATTCACTTATTTGTTCAGAAGTTTTTCTTAATATTGCAAAACATTAAAAATGAAGTAGTGTTATATATATATCGCAGCTACTCGTTTGCATACTCTTAGGTATTCAAGTGTCTTTTGTGCATGTTTATGTATCAGATATTTCTGGTTACAACAGCATCAGTTCGATTGTTGGCAGTGCTTTTATATTATTTTTAACTACCAAGTAAAATTCTAAAACTATACAAAAGCTTGCATTGTTATCCCATAATATTCTACAATATATATATATATATATATAAAATTTGAAACCGGTTGTTTACGATAAAATACTGATAATTTTTTAAGGGTGGTCCTTCTCTTATTATTTAATTTACCTTTTTATCGCAGTCATGAAATTTAATCTGCACTTTCAACGCAAATAAATTGTATTTTATCAGTTATTTTTAAGACGATAGATCTTCTTTAACTAGTTTTGTTTACGTTTTATTCAAAGATATGCACCGATATCATAAAAATAACTTTATTTATCCTGTGGACATCATGTAATCCTTACCGAAATGTATTACTGTTTACCTGTTGCATTGAAAGTGCAAGAATATCTGTTCAAGGAGATTGGCTAGAAACGTAGCTGAATGGTGGCAGTTAAAGATATTTAAGAGGTTTTCGTGTCAACAACTCCAGAATTACTATTGCCGTAATGCGCCATAAAGGCAAAACTCCTGTAAAGGAGTCTTTATTAGTAACATATTTCAGGATGGAAAATATATTCTTTAATGCGAAATTTAATAAAGGCTCCGTGTTAATTAAATATGGATAGATAATTAATTGTGTTACTTTATATTCTAACGTAACGCTTTGTTTATTAGCAGAAAGTTGAAGAGAATTTTTATGCAGACGTTTCAATCTTTTCTTTACAGTTTTCTCGAATATAGTAAAAATTTATTTATGACAATATTAAAATTTATATTTGGAAAGTGTGAATATAAATTTTCAATGATGTACAAGTAAGCTTAGAATTTTAAAAAAATAAAATGCGGAAAAAAAGTCAGAAGTTAGTGAGACATCGTAAGATAAACAAATTTTCAAGCAAAGTTTACATAAGATAATCCACTTTGTTTTCACTTTTTAAGCGTCTTTGTTTTAGAAATATTGTTATAATGTATATTTGTTATTATAAAAAAAAAGTTTTCTGACTGTTTTTAATCACTAGTTGTATAACTTTTTGCATTGGAAAGCATTTACATAGAATATGTCACATTGTTTTTTTAACACCTGCTGCAGAACCGTAAACATATAAAGTTGATAAAACTTGACGAAAAATTGAAGCTGTTGAAGATTATTCGAGATTTACGAATTTTTCCAGTCGTTACTCATATTTTTTATTCTGCAATTTTGAAGAAAACATCGTAACTGAAGTAGAGTAGTGAGTGATAAAGGAAAAAACATCCAATACTCGTGAGGATCGGATTCTTCTTACTATTCCTCTAAATAATCAATCTTCAGCATCAGGTTGCAAAAAAAAAAAAAAAAAAAATGAAAGCAGAGAGTGTGATAGCTAATACAGTTGATTGGGACAAAAATTGCATCAAAAATTGAAGCATAGAAATAGAAAGCGAATAAAATAATTATAATGTTACAAAAAACTCTTATTATTTTTTAAAAAATAATCATAAAGAATTTATCAACTAATTAAAAACATCGTAAACATGTTTAAAACTTTTGGGAATTAGTTGAGTAATTTTGATTCGGCCAAGCTTTACAATAACTGTTTACATTGATTATAATAATTTTTTTTTCGTAAATTTTGATTAGTTTTATTATTTTAAAAATTACGTTGGAGTTCATTTATTTTATTTTCTAAAAATACATTTAATTAATTTAGAAGATTCATGATATCGCCAATTATTTAACTAATTACTTTCGCCTCATCCAGAAAGTTTTATATAAATTAATGCTCTAAAATAGCAGTTACTATTTATATTTTTCTGCCCACATATTTGTTGTTAGAAGTAATTTTTATCCAGCAGATACCCAGATACTTAATTCCACTCATCGTGAATACAGTTTATTTATAGAACCTAACTATCTTTCATACAAAAAAAAAAATATATATATAATAACAATAATAATTGCTTTACGTCTGTCTATGTAATAACGCCATTTTTATATTTAGAATTTTTCTTTCTGTAATAATATTTTTAGCATTAATACAAGACTTTTGTAAGCAATAAACGAAAAATCAATTTAGTGCAAATCTTGCATCAGAAAAAAGAAAAAAAAAAAAAAAAACTTCGGAATTCGATCTGGTAAGCGTATTACGTTAAATCATTCGTACACATTCGTCTACACTTTGTTGCTGTTCTAATAACATATATTTTTGTTAGTAAATTATGTAGAAACGTCTGAAATCACTCCTTGAAATATATTTTTTTCGATAGCTGACATATATAAAGCAGGTTTACAATTTTATTAATGGATTCGTTCTATCAAATCTGTCGGAAATCGTTCAGTTGAGCGTTTTTAAATTATAGCATGTGGACTACAACTATGTTGAAACAATGGCATAAAATAAATGAAAATATATATATTTAATAACTCTCAAATTCTTATGTGATAAATAATCTGTAGAGAAATTGTTTAACGTTAAGCATACGCATATAAAGCGATAAACTGAATAAAAATATTCCAATTATTCTTTTAAAGGTCAGATTATGTTAAGGAAACCACGCAATTCTCTGGATATTTTATAGCGTAAATTGTCTACTTGGCTATGATACTTTTAACCTTGCTAATGATTTACTGCTACTAATTAGTGGAGAAATTTGGTTACTATGATATCTTTATTTTTTCTCTTTTTTCTTTCTTTCTTTCTTTCGAGGATGGTGAATAAAAATTTTTAAAGGTTGTTTAACCTTCTAGAGATTCTTGATTATATCTTGACATTTATTACAAGAATAACATTTTTAATAATGTTTCCTTAGAAAATTATTTGGGGGAAGGTAGAAAATGGAAATTCTTAACTTGGTTCTGTTTTTAATCTTGTGATTTTCTTTCTTTTTTTTTCTTTGCTTGAGGAATGAAAAATAAAATATTTGGTTAACTAATTGAAGCTTATGCGACTAATTTAACTCGCCATGATATTTAACTTCACAAATTCCTCATTAATCATTGAAATTTGTCGATTTAAACACAAAAAACTGTTTGACTTTCTAGTACTGGATTGAATACGTAAAAAAAAAGAAAATAAAAAAAAAGAAGTCTATCTTTAAAGAATTGAAGGCAATCCAAGAACAAGGATTTAGAGAAAGATATCTTTTGAATAGTAGATAAGCAAGAGAAAGGAGGAAAAAATCGCAAAGAAAAATGAAAGAATATCAAATTAAACGAACATGGATAGCAATTAATAATAAAACAAGTACATAACCGATGGAAAAACAATCAGATTGAAAGTAATAAAACAAGAAAGCAATCTACACCGGCAGAAGAAAAACAACCGATTGAGAAAACAAAAATAAAAAAATAAAAAATCCAGTAGAGGCAAAAAAAGAAAGTAGTAAACAAGAAAGCAGAAAACAAAAATGAAAGGTTATTTTAAACTTTAATGAAACGAATAAAATAAAATCAAGATTGGATATATAAAAGTAATCTAATAAAATAGTCGACCATAAAAATGCACTTTGTACTTTTAAAGTTATTGGCAGAATAGTGATAACGTCGGTATCTACTAATTAATGAGTAATCATGACATTCGATAATTATAATTATGATAACACTAAATAAATTTATTTATTTTAAGATAATTAAATGGTAAATGATTGAATTGTCAGATCGTATTGAACTAGTTTGTGGAATTATTATTGTGATGAAAATTGTTGGTCTTAGAATTGATTAATCTACGATAGTTGATAATTGAATTTTTGGTCTAAATATTAAGTTCTGTTATCCGGAATTAAGATCCAACCGAGTGGAGTTTGACAATGAAACTAATTTGAATTATGAATGATAATCATGTAACGCTATCACAATAAACTCAAGACGTAAGTAGGAAGTGTAATATAGTTAGTTTCTGGAGCATACTAGCGATAAAATCGACCGGAGAGAGATATTCTACTAGTATAACACGTCCGGTAGTTAGCAGCGAATTAGTAGAATCTTTCCAACAGTTTTATTATATCGCTATATATCGCGCATCTAAAGAACAAGATTTGAATATTAAAATTAAAAGTTTGTTATTTTAACTGCTAAGTTCTTAAGTGGAATTATATTTCTTTTAGAATTTGATAAATTTTAGATTTTAAAATCCTACAAACTTAGAATAAAATATGATTCGTTCTAGATGTTGTCAATGTACTCTTCTACATTCGGCACATACATAGATACGTTCTCAAAGCAACAGCAGCTTGATAAATCATTCAACTTAAACTTAATTTGAAAATTAATTGTTATAACTTAGTATTTCTCAATCTTTGTTTGTTTGTGGTCATACTTTTGAGATTCGTTTACTTCTATGGCCCCGTCTTTCATAGTCATTGTTAACTTGAACTCTTACAAATGGTTCTTTACGTTGAGAACCACTGACGTAGCAAACGTTGTTTTACTGTGTTCAAGTTTCGTGATGTTATAGTTTTGAAAAATAGTGCTATACTTTAATTCAACAAATATAATTCATCCGATCGAGTGCCAAACATTCCTTTTAAACATTGCAGGAGTTGCATATAAGGCAGACAAACTACATTTAGAGGAACTTCACGTACAAAGGAACTTCCCATTTCACTAAAAATAAATATTAAATGTATTTAATGAGTCACAATATGCATAAATTCATCTATACATTTAAAACTTTGATTATTTATGAATAAATCAATTATTTTCTCTCTCATCATATTTTCATTGCTGAATCCAGATTTCACTAATGACGTCTTCATTTCATCAATGAAAATAAGATGAGAGGGAGAATAAAACATTTATATAAACAAAATTCTCAAATCGAAATATCAGAAGATGGAATAATGATAATATTTTCTTCATAGAAAGCATTTGACACGTGTACATCTCTCATATTCTCATAGCAACATTAGTGTGATAAACGTACACTTCATGGAACAATAATTATTCTAGCTGATGATTTACACATTTATGATGATATACTGTTTTGAAAGATTATGCAAAAAAATAGGCTATTTGATCTGTTTGCAGCAAAAATTAGAATTAAACATTCTTTCATACATTGATTATCCATTAAGAAATCAGATATTCTTTCTTTCTTATTATTTTATGTTTTATTTTACCTATTATCATGTTTTTATTGCCGAATTGCAGATTTCATCCATGTCTAGAATAATCTATTTATATAAACAAAATTCTCAAAGAAATATATAAGAACATAATTCAATAATTATTATTATCTCATAGAAAACAACTTCATAGAAAAATAAGATATCCTTATGTTTTTTTAATGATGATTCTGCATATCATAAAATTAAAATAACGACATCAATTTTTATAAAATGGCGAAATATAAATCGACAACTATTCTGTGAATTGGCACTAAACGGCTACCGAGAGAAGAAAAATTAACAATAAAATATTTCATTTTTCGGTCGCTCTAGCTGAAAATTTATTCATGATGATATTTAATGCAGATATATCAATTTAATATTCTAGTCACTTATATCTATTTGCATGCAGACAAGGTATAAATACCTACTTTTTTTCGCATCACTTGCTAAAATCGGCCTTTATTTTCGAATACGTTATGAAGACAACGTCTTAATTTCTCAATTAAGAAAGGCATCATTTAAAATTCATAATTTCTAAAAAATAATCATATTTTAGGAAATTTGTTGCGCCAGAGAATTTTTTACGTTTCACTAGTTATATATATATATATATATATATTTATAAAACAGTTTTTAAGTTCAATGAAATTTATTTTCATATAATTATTTGAAGAGATAAAAATTTGTGATGAACTCTTCGATAGTTAAGAACGTTTGCTTTTATTGTGAATTTTAAGGAGTTGATAAGATCTTGTTTAGGAGAAGTATATTCAGTTTAATTCATTTCTCAGACCATTTTTATATTTATCTTTTACGAAAAGTTATTAAATTTTAATGATTAAAGATATTAATGAAGATATCAGTAGGATAACGGGAGTACTACTGGCTACATACTGACTCTACGGCATTATAAAACAGCCATTTCAGATAAAGAAAGAAAATTTTTGTTCTTAAAATAAACTGTTAAGATACTTTCAAAGAAAAAAAAAAGAAAATTTCATTACGTCCATTCTTTTATTCTTATAGAAACTGTTGTTTTCGAAGTAGATCTAAAATACTACATAATGAACGGCTTACTTCAAAGCACTGCTACTTGGTTGGATGAAATAAAATTAAAGAGAGTATAAGTACTGTCACAGATATAATTCTGAATCTACGAAGATTGCATAAAAAATTAATATAAAGAATTATATTCGTGAATTAATAAATGTTACATTGAATAATGTTGTATACAGTGGCGTACCAAGGGGGAGCGGAGAGCTCAGATCGCCCCATGCCTCTGATCAAGGGGGACCTCCGAAGAACCTTAAGTATATGTAGGAATATAGTACATATATTTAAAACTAGGGGGCCCCAAGGAGACTTCAGCCCCAGGCCTCGATAGCTGTAGGTTCGCCACTGGTTGTATACGTTGTTTTAGTATTTCTGCATCTAGAGAAATAAGTTGGGATAGCATTGTTATCGATTTTACTTTCATTGTTTACATCGATAAATATTATATATCATCGGAAAGAGATTTTTCGATTACTTTTAAAAATATAATGAAGGTTTCTTTATTAATTTTTCAAAGTGTATTAAAGTTTTAGAGACATAATAATTATAATTTGAATGAAAAAGAATAGTTTTCGACTAAATAGTGCTAAAAAATAATTGTTACTAAATTTAACATGAACTAATGAGTATTATTGCAACATTTATGAAGTTATCTGTGAAGATTTCACTCTTCAGAAAGTTAGCAATGCATACTTTTTTTTATAGAAATTATTTTATAGTTTCTAAAATAGAAATATGAATTATAAAATTAGTACTTCTGTTTTATAGAAATATTAGTTTCATTAATACTTTTCAGAATGCAGAAGTGAATATCAACATTCAGATGAATTTTAAACATTGTTATAATCATAAATGAGTTCATACGTTTACGAATTTATGTAATGCATTCTTTCTCTTCTCTTGATCTGTACCGTTTTAAACCAAAAGTTACTAAGCTGTGGGACCTTTTCAGAACCCATAGTGGGTCCTATAGAGATATAATGTGTCGATGATGGGGATCGATAGAAGTTCAAGATTCTTCTGAAAAACTGGAGCTGGTAGATTGATATCAGTTTCTCCAGATGGAAATTGGAACTTTTCACTTTTCATCGCAGCCGTTCCATTGAATTTTCTTAAGGAATTGGAATAAAAAATAGAAGTTTGATAAGATCAAAATTTAATTTTAATCAAGAAATATAAAGAATTACTTTCCTTGATAAAGCGTATTTGATAAAAGATGAATTATAAAAAAAAAATCATATTTATTTTCATCCTCCATAGTTTTATAATATTGATTTACAGTCATTCCAATTATTTAGCGAAAATTTTACATAAATTAATGAAAAAGTTTTACGATTTAGTGGAAAAAATATCAGAAATAATTATGCAAAATAGTGGAATATTTTTTTAAATTAGCGAATACTTTTAACACAACGAAAACATTTAAAAATTTGTATAAAAGTGTTAAAATTTAATGGAAAGACTTTTCATCAATTAAGATTATCATATTAAATATAGTATATATATATATGGATTAAATTGAATATTCTATATTTATCCTAAATTTCATTATTTGCTAATTCTGATCGAATTTTTGAGAATGAAGGAAATCGATTATAATTTTTACTGCCATTCTCACTTAACTCAATTCAATTGAAGAAGCTTTCTCTTTGATCAAAAATAGAATGTATTCAATTAGGCCAAGATCTAGAAATTTGGAAGATCAATTCAAATCATCGAGACAACTATAACAGCTACGAATGAAGGGATAAACTACAATAATTTGTATATCAATATAAGATGTTTTATGTCCAAAAGGCCTACGATGGCATTCCTTTCAATTAGCCGCATATTTCAATGGATTTATGAAATAAGAGATTTTTTTTTTCTTTTCAAATGCATTTTTCTTTTTATGTATTACATATATATTATAATCTTGCAAATAATTCACCCGTGAATACTTAATTTGTTAAAAAAAAAAAATTTATGTTTGCCATAATTATGAAATGTTTTTCTTAATTAATGATAAAATTCCTGTTAAATGTCAACAGGAATGTTGACAAATGTCTGCATTTTGCGAGCAGATTTTAAAATGTTTTCGTTAAATATTGAGACATATTTACAAATTTTTAAAAAGATTTCACTATTTAGGGCAATCATTTTGCTCTTAACGGAAACTTTTCCATTAATTTGCTAAAAGTTTTCGATAAATATTTGAATAGCTGTAAGAACATTACTGATTTATGAATATTTAGACAAAACATAAATGTTAAAAGCAATGGAATCGTTGCGATGAAAAATGATAAACTTTCTACCTGAAGGAACTGGAATCAAATCTATCAGCTCCAGTTTTTCAGAAGAATCCTATCCTTCTGTCCATCCCCATCCTCATCTTCATCATCTCTAGATGACTAACTATGGGTTCTAATAATAGTCCTATTAATAACAAATTCATTCATATATATTTTACGCTGTTAATATATATATATAAATGATTTCACTGATCTTGAGAATGTAGTTTCTCCTGATTCTGATTTTTGTATAACTAGAAGCTAGTTCTAGGTAAAAGTTATATATTGCTAACTGCTGGTAAATTAATCCGTTTATGTGACACACAGATTTATGCATTATAAACCCAATCGTGTAAATCAACTGTATGTTTATAATTCGAATGTAATTATCATTGAATTGTGCCATAACCACATAGATTTATAAACATGACTACGTTTTAATATATTTATGAAACGTGAATATTGTATAATGTCGCATTCTATCAATATATCGGATGTTTCCAATAGGGTATGATTATTATTATGATAAATTATATTTAATTTTTAGAAAATTAATTAAAACATTTTAATGAACAATGTTTAAAAAATAAAACAATTTTAAACTAATTAATTTTTAGTTTAAAATAATTAATTTATAAATTTTAGAATAAGATTCATTGCTGTAATTCTAAATCAATTAATTACAATAATGAATCTTATTTTATTTAATTTAACGAACTTTGCAAATTTGGAGAATTTTCATTTCTATTGAGACTTTAGACTACTTTTCGAAAAAAAAAAGTGTGGTTTTTTTTTTTAATGATCGCCAAGCTGCTGTCTTCCTTCTTAATTACATTTGAATTAATTATTAAATTTTCGTGAAATTTGGTAATGATGCTCTTCCATTAAAGATAAACTACACGCTAAATCACTTATCTCTAGTTTTAACTGTTTAAAATGGCAGACATTCAAACTCCTGAGATATTCTCTTTATATAGTCTGAACTACTTATTAAATTTTTATGGTACTTAGCAGAAACATCAAGGTTTTGGATATGGTCTCAATGATATATCAATTAACCCTCTATCTTTAATCATTTACAAAATGGAGGGCGTTCAAATTTCAAAGATTTCTCACGGAATAACTTTTAAATTATTTAGTTTTTATAAAATTCATCAGAGCGACCATGTTATTAAAGCAGCTTCAACCTTATAAAAATAGTGGACTTTCAAAATTTATGAAGTTTCCTTATACTAGTTATGGAACTATTTGATAGATTTTTATGGCATTCAACATAAAAATTATGTCACTGTAGATGATTTTGGTTATATGCATATTATTTTCACATTTTTAATCGTTCCCAAATGAAAAGTAAGCAATTAGTTCTTACGTTTTTTGATATTTCGAATCGTTGTTTTTCGTTTTGATCATAATTTAAATTTTTTTTCTTGGAGTAAAATGAAAGCACAACTATTTGAATGTAACAAAATCACGCGTATTCAACCAAATACTTGTAAAGCATGAACGATAAAAAATTGATATTACTGAAATTTTATTCGTGTGAAAGTAACAAATACCCGGAAATTTTAAATTAAATCAGTTGACTAAAGTTACTGTCTGACTTATCAAATAGAAAATGGCACATCGTTCTAAAACTCTTATCCGCATAAGAGCCCGAGGGACTTCTAGATTTTTTTTCCCCCTTGCATTCTTTAATAAAAGTCAAAATATTATAGAATATGAAGATGGATATGTTCTCCTCTATTATTCAATGTCATTAATGCACAATTCCATTTTTTTTTCTTTTTTTTTTACAACTTGAATCGCTACAATTTTTCTTATTAATCAGAAGTAATTGAATTATATAAAAGATTCGTTTTCATTCTTGAGTAAACAAGTATTTCAAAATTGGAAAACTAAGCAAAATTTTCTTTATAAATTTAACGTTAACTTGAACTTTTCCATTTACTTTATTAACTGAAGAATTTTAATATATAATACTTTCAGCAGTTTTAACAAATCATAAAATGGCGGAATCACATGATGCAATAAATACTTCATACATAAAAATTTCCCGATCAATAAAACCGAGAAATGTGTCTCCAAAGTAAATTGTAATTTTTTTTTTTTTTTTAAATCTGTAAGTAATAAAATTATAAATAGCGAAACATCTGACATTAACAATCGTGTTTTCAAGTTTAAATCGGAAGATATTTTACTTTTAAGAGATTTTTTTTTCTTTTTTTTATATATATATACACAGTTATCGTTCGGAAATCTTATTGATTCTTAACATATTCGTGATCCTCAAGAATGGCAGTTGGCGAACATTTCCTTTCAATGATTTCGTGACTCACTCCATTAATAGATATAAGATGCCTCATTTCTAATATTTGTGCCATCAATGAGCACACCCAACTAGAAAAAAAAAAAAAAAAAATCAAATCGGGATTAAATAATTTATAGTAAGAAAGTTTTCTCCTTTAAAGAGAGATAGTAACCGATTTATATATCATAATAAGGGTGATATATGATTTAATTTCCTGTCGAAGATTATTTTCTTGTCGTTCTCCACAGAAAATACGAGAAATATCAACGAAAATCGTTTAATTAATTAAAATACTTAATTATCACCTCGGGGAATCGTGCTAGATCCACGTCAAAATAAACCATAAAATTTAATGTAAGGTTTCATTAAAAGCATTATTGTCTAGGCAAAACCTGAACTAAAATATTTATTGCGTTCAGAATCCTGAGTAAAAGGCTGTTTAATCGAATATGAGGACTAATATTGCCTTCTAAGACAGTTCTTTCTTCGGAAATTCCACTCAATTCCCACCTGATCCTCACTGGATTGTATTAAATCGAGAATCGGAAAATCGCATGATTTTGGAACGTAATTAGAAATTTCTTTTTAGTTTGATTAGGGAAGACATATTAAGGAAGAGATTCCTAAGGGAAGAAGATTATAGAATGAAATTAGTTCTAGTTAGTAACATTTCGAAGTTCCTCTCCCAAGAGTTCGCTGTCAATAAGTCTTAATGAAGAGGAAGTCGTAATAATAATTCCTATTCTATAAACAGTCATGATTATTGTTTAATCCTCAATCTGTAAAGAAATGCATTTCTGCTTAATTTTATCCTCTTGTCTTATTTTTAATATTATATAGAATTATTAGAAAACCGAGTTGTTATAGCGTAGTGAAAGAGCCATGACCGACTTATGAGATAGAGTGTGGTCTCCGTTTTGATCATGTAATGGCGAATGCAGTAAAATTTTTATATATAGATCATCATCATCAGTCTTTAGCGGAAGCTGTTAGAGAATGCAAGTCATAATCGTCCTTCGTTTCCGTCTTGTTGCTTACAACGTTTGAATAGTAGTCGAGCATCGATAAACAAATTTCCGTTTTGGTCAACAGATGGCGACACTAATTACAATTTTTAGTAATTACTAGCAACGTGTCGTCTCTTCGAAAGTAAAATGCGATTTAGATTTCATCATAACGACGAAATAATTTCTCTCCTGTGCCAGATTAACTGGAGAAGAAAATGGTCCTATTACATTAGATATACTAGGTTTAAATCTGGCTGCAAAAATTCAGTAGAAACGTTTCCACCAATTTCTTTAAGATCTGCTTCGTTCGTTTCACTTCGCCACTTAATAAATCTCGAAGCGATATAGTAAAAATATCTCTTACCACAAACTTCTTTTACCATGGAAGATCTACAGTATTTTGAAGAAATGCTTAGTGTGCGATTTTCTTAACGAAATTGGAATAACTTTCGAACCATTAAATCAAAGACGATAATTTTTTTTTTTTTTTTACTTCCGATCTTGCTTCTTTCAGAATTTTTTTTTTTTTAGCTGAAAGTTATTTTCGGAATATTTTAATAATTCAAGCGTCACTAGTTGAATTTAGTTGCAGTTTTTAAAGTAAAAAAAAATCTTATCTATATTTAAAAAAAGAATTTTCACTTCTTTTTATCGTCACGATAAACTGCTAAATAATCGATTAATTTTTGAAACCATGGCTTTACGATTGTTGATAAATCGCATATAAATTTGTATAACTCGTGAGTTTTTTAAAATCTTTTTTATTTATTTATTTATTATTTGAGACTAGGAAGCAGTGAACTCAAAGGCAATAGAATGAAGCTTTAGATGGAAGATTAAGTCGGAATTAATTAATAATCTAGTAAAACTTGTATACTTTTCAATCAGTAGTGTGCGATGAGATTTGCTGATAGAGAAGCTGTGTTTTCATAAAAATTATAAACAAATACTAAAAATGACAAAGAGTTTATTTATTTTACTCGAAACAAACGAGACGGCTCGTATCTCGAAAAACTCATAAGTTGAGACACTCGTAAGTCGAGGTACCACTGTATATTTATTATTTATATTTTAAAAAATACAAGAGAAGCGGCGCTTCCACAGCTTCCATGGACTGCACGCCACTGTTTTCAATGTTTTTCAGTTAAAAAAATATTTCTTTTTAAAGAAAAGGTTTGAAAAATTGTAGTACATTAATGAGAAAGAAACTATACTGTCAAAATATTTGATTTAAAATGACGTAGTTATGTGCTGATTCATCACTTTACCATTTTCTACATTTATTTTTTCGGATTGTGGAGCTATAATTAAATGTATAGCAAATAATGCCTGAAATATTACCAAGTATGCATTGAAGCGAGCATGAAATAACAAGCAGTCTCATTAAAATTTTATTGTATATAAGCAGTAATTGAAGAGACGATGTTATTACGATTTTTAAGAGAACACGAAATACGTATTTATTCACGAATCGGGAAAATGAAGCGTAGAATAAATTCAAAATGTTTTATAATTTCGATGTTTGAGATTACTTCGTAATAAATTTTATTAATGTATCATTGATTAAAATTTATTTGAATGATCTTTCACTCTCTTTTAAATTATTTCCATTCTAATTTTCACTTCAGTTTATAATTTTTCCCCTAAATTTTGTGGAAATTAAGTTGTGCTGTCTTGTCGCTGACGTAGTTCTGACACTGCTATTTAATGCTACACTCTCAATTTGAATAATTACTGTTGCAGAACCTGTTATAATTTTTCATTCCTTAGTTTCAAGCATGGAATGTTCTTTCGTTGAAAAATGGTCGTGTCTAAAGATGTTACAGATGCGCTTTTATTTATATTGTTGTATATACTATTTTACCTGCAAATAATGCCTCTTAAACAAGAATTACTATGTTTTTCTAAGATAAACATTCAAAAAATGTCTGCTATTTATGATTGATGCTTTATGAATTTTTTAGGTTTAATTGACAAAATTACTGTTAAAAAATCTGTAGAAATTCTACTAAACCGCAACTAAACGCTTTATTGAGGGAGGCAAAAGCCATGCTTCTGTTTTGCAACATAAAAATTTATGCAATAAATGTTTGACAGAATGCGCCCTGGAAACATATTCAGCCATTTATGATATAATTGTATTGCCTTTACGAAGGAGATAAAGTTAATTTCCAAAACTGATCATTTTATTTATATCTCTTTTCCTTTTCTTTATAATTGCTTAGATATCTAGTCTCTACTTTATTTATGAGAATAGTGACTTTGGTATAATCATGAGTTGTGTGAAAGTGGCAGAGATCCAATATCCAACATAGTTTAAACTTTGAATGGATGAATGACTCCAAATTGGATGCTCCAAACTTAGAATATATGTGACTATTCATATAATATCGTCTAAATCGTTGAAGAAGAATAAAGGAAAAAAGTGGAAATCCTTGTCGAACTTCACATTGATATTTATGGGATCGATAAATTTACTGTTCATGAACAGCATAGTAGAAACAGTTGTAATAAAGAGGACTAATGGCATCCCACATTTTCTCAATACAGAGATAATATAGTAATTCATTTCACCGTGTCAAACGAATATCAAAGACAATTTGTTTTTCCATTAATTATTCTCTTCTATGTTATTGCGAATATGTTTATATAATTAATTCACAGTCTTCTCGTAATTTTGATAGGTAATGTGAAATATATTTGCATTACAAACGTCTCTAAAGATGAGTTTGCTATTCATATATAATAAATATTTATATTTCACTAATGGATTGAAGGATTCTATCTTAATTATTTAGAAACCATAAAACTTGAATCATCATAAAAATGTCTTTTTAAAATAATTTAAATATATTTAATTATAAAGATAATATTTATATAAGATATGCCAAGAAAACGTTTACATAACTACTCTATGATATTCAGCATTGGATTCTACTATAATGTTAAAAACATCTTTTAAGAATTCTATAAAAATATTATTGGCAATATATTCTACTGATTATGCTATAATGAAAAATGAAAACTACAATTATATTTAATCATAATTCATTAGTTTATGTTAAAACATTATTTCAGGCTATTCAATTGTTTTTCATAGTTATTTCTGTATTGTAAAACTGGCGGCGGACCTATAGCTATCGAGGCCCAGACTGAAGTCTTCCTGGGGCCTCCTTAATTGGAATGATCGCCATACAAAATGTCAACACAAATATATAATTAACATTTATTTAATCAAAATTAAATGGTTAAAATGATTTAGAAAACAAAAAAATCTTAAGACTAAAGAAAAAACAACTTACATCTAGCAAACAAACGTGTATTTTATAAAGCTTATCAATCTGCCAGCTTGTAACAGTATTTTGACACACGCTTACCCACATACTTTCTGCACATAGAGCCTTATCTACCACCCCAGGCTGTCGCATGAGTGCGAGCGCATGGCTAGAGGGGTGGAAAACTGCTCATATCATATAAAATTATAGCATCAGCGCTTCTAACATAAACACGACACATTTATACGTAATCATCCTCTCAGAATGCAAAGCCCTTTTTTTATATTCCTGTATATAGGTACAGTCTATGACAAAAAGGTTTTGACATCTACCGTAGGGGCTGCA
>WUQG02021426.1:0-11408 GCA_011317285.2 Androctonus mauritanicus | reverse complement strand
CTAAATGTCCCAGTTTGACACTCCAATTCAAACTAATATTCAGTAACTACATTCAGTCACTAGTGTCCGTTATCCGATATCCTAATGTGAAACAATCTTAAAAAAAGCAGAAAATACATCACTTTATTTTTTCTTCACGGTTTGATGAAAACGATTTATTATTTTCGTACAGCATTTTCATTAGAACATAAATTTCAATTGTTATTCCTTTGAGTATTATTTCCTTATTGATTTTAACATATATTTGAAAAAAAATAATAACAAAAATTTATCACTTTTCAAAACAATTCTGGACCTAATTCTTGTTTTTATCTTTATTATAACGAATTAATATTGAATAAATTTAATTTAATCACTGTTTTAAAATACCTACATATGAGTACACTATTTCAGAACAATGATAAAAAAATGATTGATTAAAACAATGATAAAAATTTAACGTATTTTATGACTGAAAATACATTTGATATTATTGATTTCAGATATTACAGTAGTTATTCAACTGTTATATAATAGCAACTTCCAATAAACTACTATACTTGTTTATTGAAAAAATATATTATGCTGTCTAATAAAAGGAGTAGAGCCTACTTTTTAAGAGAGAATTTTATGTATGTTTAAATCTTCAAAATATAGTATATGATTGATTTTTTTATTTTTTGAGGTTTTAATTGTATAAATTATTAAAATAAAAATAATAATTAAATGAAATATACCTTACAGAATTATAGATTTTATAAATCATTTTATAAAATTATGAAAAATCTGATTTATAGCCTGTGAAACTGTACTTTATCCTGGAAATTGGATTCATCCAATTATAAAACAAAAATCCAATTTTACGGTCTCTATGCTATTAATCATCTTGCAAAATACATAATTCAATTAAAAAATAATAATTAGATTATAATTACTCTAATGCGTGTCATTAGTGTTGTATACTATAAAAAGATAAGTTCCAGAAAGAATTAAATTTGCCTATTTTCTGAAAATATTATTTATTTTCCATCTATTTAGAACTTGAAATACATTGGTTTTATGTATCTAATTTTAAATACTAATTTAACCAGCATGATATCACGATGAAGTTACGTTGCCGAGTTGATAATATCATAAATGAACAATGTTTGTGACGTCACCTGTTTGTTATGTCGCCATAAAGTAATATCTGATTGTGACATCGTGGTACGTATTGAGAGGGTACTGGTTAAAAAATCAAGTAAACCCAACGATGGGTAAACCATATGTTATCCTAAAATTCTAACACTTAGCGCCACCTATTGATACTAATATAAATTAAACTTATAATAAAAATGAAATTCTATCCTGAAGAATTAAAGGATGCGGCATTGAAGCGCCCTTCAATTGGAGATCAGTACCAAATTTCATAAAAATCTGCTAATTAATTGAAAAGATATTAATGGAGGACACACAGATAGACATTAGCCCGAGCTTATAAGCCTCAGTTTCCTTCGGAAAGCAGGCTAAATATTAATTCATTGAGCCAGAGGAAGAAAAGAAATAAGTGAGCATGCGAAAATATCAGTCAAAGTATATAAGTACTGTACTTTGGATCTTTTCAACTACGTTAATTTTGGACTAACTTTCAGAGCTTGTAGTATCAAAATACTAAAACGGTCCGCTGTTAACAGAGGGATTCCATATCCTGTCCAAACTTTGGTTCACGATTCATTAGTAGGTCGCGAGCGGAATTTAGTGAATCATGAAAAGTTTTTTTAAAAACTTTTGAGATTGGATTTTCATTCTATAGTTGTAGTTCTTTCTTAACAATATAAATATCTAAAATTATCTATATATTGTGTAATTCATAACTAGATTTAGAAGCTACGTTTTAGAAAGTTTATTTTGAAAATGTATAAATTTCAAAATCTAAATGAATCATTAATAAAAAAAAAAAAAAATTGAAATTTAATAAAATTAAAAATTTTGAAAGTCTACATGTCCCCTACTAATAACTTTTGAACTATTTAATAGATTTTCGTGAAATTCAATATTGATTTGACATTAAAGATCGTCGACCCTCATTTTGTGTTCTCGTAGCTTCAGCCATTTAAAAATGTTGGAAATTCAAATCTTTTGAGATATTCTATTAATATATCTTGAACTAGTTGTTAAATTTTTATGAAATTCAGTTGAGGATCAGATCATTCAAATTGATTTTGGAATAAGATTAATTAAGGTTTAAAAAATGCAGATATTCAAACACCTGAAGATCCTTCTTCAGATATTTGAATATCTGCATTTTTCCTTGAGCATTTTGACTGCTGAATCCATTAAAAAGATTTTTGATGACATATTCTAACCCCTTAACTTTAATCATTCCGAAATAAATGGAATATTTTAAAAAAGATGATTACTTCTTTCCAGAAGTGCTTGTTATTCAGATTTTATAATGAAAAATTTCTATTTTTTTAGTTATTCTATGCCTAAAATATAAGATAGTTTCCAAGTAAAACTTATTATTATTTATTATAATGAGAATATGTGTAACTTATTAATTTAAATCAAATAAAACCAAATTAAATAGGCCTATTATATTTCACAAGAATGTTTTATTTATACAAATACTGTAACTATAGAATATGAAAACTGAAATAATAAAAATTATTCATTATGATCTTAAACTTGTCTCAATATAAAAATTAAATAAATAATTAATAATTAATTAAAAAATTAAGAACCTTTTTTTTTCTCTTTTAGAAAGATAATGTAATGTAAATTTATTAATTTACTTATACACTGCTGTAAAACATACTTATTTTTATTAAATATTGCATTCAGTTATTATATTTTCTGATGTTAGATAGAATATTAGCGATTTATTTTGAATTATAAACTTTCATAAATATAATGTGCAGTATTTATAAAAATGCTATCCTATCAAAAACATCTAATATGTAAAAAATAAACCAGGTATAGTATTAAGAAATTAGGATTTTTGTTACAGTTTAGATGCGGCTACTTTGGTTGACATTATTATTATTTAAATCGTCAATCAGGTAGCCGCATCTAAAATTGTAACAAAAATCCTGATTTCTTAGTAGTGTACTTGGCTTACTTTTTTTACATGCTAGATGTTTTTGATAGGATATCGTTTATTTTTTAAATGATAATAAACACATATATCAAATTTAATCGAAATCGGTTGAACGATATGAAATGTAAAAGAGTTCAGGATGAAAGGATCGCCTATTCCCTTCATTTTGGCCCAATTGGGCTGTAATTTTCAAAAAGTCTTAAACAGTATAAGTAATATTTAAAATCTGAATTTGTTCAAAATAGGTTAAACAATGTCACCTATAGAGACATTTTTAGAAAAAAGAATCATCACCTTCTATACCCTCTAATTTTAATCCAATTGGGCCAAAATTTTCAGATGGTATTGAGTTATAATATGCCTATATTCCAAATTTGGTCAAAAGCAAATTAAGCAAGGCGATATGTAAAGATATTTATGAAAAACGGATCATCATTTCCTCTTTATTTTGACTCGATTGTGCTGAAATTTTCTGGGGACCTCAAGTAATCTAAGAAATACTTATATTTCAAATTTCACTGGTTGAACGATGCGATCTGTAGAGAATCTGCGGAGGAAGAGTAGAAGGAAAAGAAGAAAAATGACACTTTTTTTTGGTCGATTTTTGCAATTTTTAAGCTGCTCTAGTCAGATTATTAATTGAATTTGAATCTTAAAATTTGACAGTCGGTGTTCCATTGAATACTTTTCTCGAATATAATAGTTAGGTTAATAATATTTAACTTCAGACCAAAATTACAGCGAGTTGAATTTTGTCCGTAATAATTCCGATAATAAAAGTCAGATAGTGATTACTGTAGAGCAGTGTTATTCAAACTGTGTTCCACGGAATTCTGGGGTTCCATAAACATACATAAAATATTCATCAAAATGATGAAAATAAAGTTATTTTGATGAAAATAACTTTATTTTGTAATACTTTTTTTAATTTATTATAATATATAATAAAAGAATATTAAAACGTTTTTCTTTATATGTACTATCTAGATTGTGAATATTCTATTGTTTATAACCCCAGGTTTCGTGAAATAATTTTATACTCATAAGGGTTCCTTAAATTGACAAAGTTTGACGACTACTGCTGTAGAGTTATTGCCTCTTGATTTTTTTTTTTTACAATATTTTACCGAGAAAGTTAAAGAAATTGATTCAATACTCGCTACGTTCAGAATTTAAAAATAATTATTTTATAGAAATTTCCGCAGAAGTCTATTATAATGTGGTTTTATTTGTTAATATAATAATAATAATAATAATAAATTTTATATCTTTGAATTTTATACTACGAAATATAAAATATAAAAATTGAGAAATAAAAGTATTAAATATCCAAGAAATTAAGATAATAGACAAGAAACACAATTATTACTATATTTTGTGGAATAAAGAGATATCCTATATTCTATTTCTAATTCTTCCCAAATGATGTTTACTAATTCTTCTTTGTTTTTAATTTTTACCTATTATCAGCTCCATCAATACTGTATCATAAGTTGTTTTAAAAAAATACACATAAATGCTTGAATTAGGAAAATTTAATAAGAAAAACGCATAATTTTTTTCTTTTAAATAAGCATACCTTTTTAAAATTCCTGTCAGCGAGAGCAATTTCATTATCGATATTACTTGAGCACCATAATTTGAACATCTTAACGCTTTCTTAAATTTTTTACCAAAAAAATTAACCAGGAGAATTAAATTTTCTCTCTAATTCGAGCATTGCCTCTAATATTATTTGTGATGGATTACTAAATACTAAATACTCACCGACAGATATCCTACAGTATGTGCAAATTCGGCGACGTATGATCTTCAAAATAATCCAATCTAATATTGTCATCATCTTTTGTTTTAAGAATTTGATTCTTCTGTCTCATAGGCAATAATATTTTCCGAATAAAGTTTAAAAATATATTAATTTAAAAAAAAAACTAAAAATATTTATCCATTACGTAAGAATAAATTATAATTTTTTAAAATTAATATTATAACTTAAATATTATTCAATATTTTTTTTTTATCAGTTTAAAAATATATACAGTACTGTATTGTGCTTTATATTATTATTATTTTTTTTTAAATTTTGAACTACGGTAATATTAAAATGGCTTCAATATGGAAATATTAGTTAAAAAACTTAAAATCAGGAACAATGAATCGGGGAAAAAAATCTATAATTAACAAAACATTTTTAGTACAATACGGTATTCTGGTTAATTTAAGAAAATAACAGTTTACTTAAAATATTCTTATTTTTCAGAAGAAATTAAATTTTCAGTGGAAGAATAAAAACCTTATATTGTTAATAATCAAAACGTTAAGGTAATACTATCGGTAACATTTTGGTGATTAACGATAGTTTTTAAATTAAATATTATCAGTTAATACGTCAATATGTATTACTATAATTTAAAAATATTTCAAAATCGGCTTCTTTATGAAGCAAACTTACGTTTTGTATGCCAAATATTTATCGGATTTGATTCTTTGTAATATTTAATTGAAAATTTAAATAATTATATTATTTAAACAAATGAAATAGTATAAAAATTTTACTTAAATCAAAAGAAAAACTAAAGTATTGATTCAAGTATAGAACTGAATAGCATCTTATTATAATATATAATAAAATTGCGTAATAAATTAAATATACTTTATTCTTCTTTTTTAGATTCAATTTTCCAGATTTAATTAAAAACTTTCAACAGATTCCTTTATCCTTTCCATATCCATTCTTTTAAGGAAGAATCATTTTCTGACAATTATTGATCAAAATTTTATTACAGTATTTAACATTTTATAAATACTATGTAACATATTAATGTGATACATCTATAATGTGATATATATATATATAATTGAATATTAAACAACAAATACAGTATCGAATTTTATATTTATCATATGTATTTTATTTAATATATGACATAATATATAAAAGCATAATCGTTTTATACATAAAAATAATTAAATTCTTATAGAATAATAAAATAAACTATTCAATTTATTGGTACCATATTTAATAACTAATATAGTTCATTATTATAAAAAGAAAAATAGAAAAATGTTACTTTTTTTAAAATTTAACGTTACTTGCCTAATGATTTTTAAAATGATATCAGAAAATTAACTGCATATTTTTATATGTAATAAATTTAATATGTAATTAATTATCAATTTTTAAGTACAAAATAGATAAAAAATACTGTATATCAAATGCTATAAACTGTATATTAATTATCATGTTGCATATTGTATTATTAAATAATAATAAAATACTATTGTACAGAGAAAAATCATTTAGTAAAAATCTATATATTACTATACAGTCGTGTACAGTAATGAGTACAGTATTCTTTAATAGCATTTCCTGATGTGATCTATAGCCCGATAATGATCTTTGAAAAAAAAAAAAAAAAGGCTGCCGTTAGAAAATATACAAATACAACAATCGCATGATCCAAAATATTTAATTAATATCTAAAATATCGTCATAAAATAATAATAAATTAGAAAATTATTAAGCATATTCGTAATAAATAGCTTATTATATGATTACTAAAGAGAATATTTATTCGATTTTCATTAGCTTATATGTGATTATGTTTTTGTCCACAAGAAAATACTGAAAAAGATCAGTCCTTACTTATGTATGGTTTTGAAAACATTCCCTTATAGAATCCTCTACATAAATTTTTTATAATAGTTAAAATATTACAACAACAATTTTTGAAATATTAAATATAAATATATATATGTTGTGTACTTTCAAAATATGTACGGAATATTTTAATATTCTATAAGAAATATAAACTATATGAATTATAGAAATAAGACGTAAAGACAAACATTTTTTCTAATACGGTATATTAAAAACCCTTCGACGTGTTATAAATAACATTTTATTGAAAACATGCAATAATGTACAATTTTCCACTTCTAATGAAAATATAAAATCACACTTAACATAGTTCGGTTCTTCTTATATAAATTATAAAATAAATCAAAGTTATCTCGTATTTCATGTTATAAAGTTAAGTTTTACCTACCATAAATTTTATATAACGATTTACCTGCTTAATACGTTCTAGATGAAATCCGGACGGAAAAATGTATTTATGTGCATTATGTTTATTGCGTAGCATTCGGGAACGTGGAACATAAACTGATGACGTTATAGACGAAAACGAGATTTATTCTAAACGAATTTTAATCAAGAATTTTATATATTTCCTCACGGAAAGAGGGATGGGTATATGTCACGTGATCGCGCGCGCACGTGGATGAGCGCGAGATCGAGCGAACGAGAGGCGTTCAGACGACCTTTGTCCCTTCAACCCGACGCTGTCACCTCACGTGAACGATTTTTTTTTCTTTTTTCCCTTTTTTTAACGTCCGTTATTGTTGTTTATTTTTTATCGTTGGTTATTTATAAAGATGACAAAACTTTACATTGGTAATTTGCCGGATGTTAACGAAGTCACTGTCCGAGATTTGTTCCACGAGCACGCGGGAGTTGTGCCCGAGACTGTTCTCGTGAAGAAAGGCGGCTACGCTTTTGTCGAGTGTCCCGACCAAGAATCGGCCGAGAAAGCCATCGAAGTGTTGAATGGTAAGTCCGCCTTTATGCTTCTTTAGTTAATTTGTATTCGGCTTTGTAACTTTATGCTTAAATATTTTTAGTAAAATGACTATTAAATGCCGGATAAACGGTTTATCTATCGTTTCGTTGTCGGCGACCGGTCGGCCCAAAATGGCGGACGACACCTTTTTTGAAAGAACAATCCGTTTGGCGAACGGCCGGCTCGGTTCGTAGCAAGGTTCTTACCCTATTCTTCGGTCATTGATGTTGCTTTGAGTCGGAGTTATGCATTAAAGTCCTCCAGCTTTCGGCTTTTGTAAAACGTTTTAAGGCTGTAACGTAGTTAAGTGGTATTTGTTGTATTATTTGGCTTTACATTAAGTAAGTAAAATGATGATAACGGAATTTAATTAATAATCAAATAGTCATTATTGACTAGTTTTGTTGTTATTTTTTGTTCTTATATAATGTAATTATTTGGAAATAGCACATTTGCTTCATAATCGTAATTTACTTATTGTTAAAGAATTGTAGACGTTAAGTATTTATTTTATGGTTGTAGTGATAATGGGAGGGGAGGGGCAAAAGGCATGTTGTTTCAAACTTTGCATGCTTTTAGGCCTACATAATCTTTTATTATAACTATACTAATATAACAACTATGGATTTGAAGTATTGTCATGTTTCTTTTACATATAAAATTGATCCAAGAGTGTTTGAAAGTTAATCGTTATAAATTAGAAAAGATTGTTTTAAATATTTATATGAGTACCTTAGTAAAAGTTTCAAAGTTTATGATCAGTGCATATTTCTACTTTAGTCAAATATTATTTTTGTAAAAATTCTATGACTATTCAAAAATTTATTTCTAAACAAATATGTAATTTAAAAATTTCAAAAGAAAAAAGTAAAAACAAAAATGGTTGAAAACGTGCCAACTTTCTTGAACTCTCATGAGTACAATTTAGAACTTTGATTTTAATAACTTTATTGTAGAATTGGAAAAACATTTGTAAATTGTTAAATTATGAATGAAATGTTCTCATAAGCTATAATTTTTAAAGCTAGAATTTACAAAATTTAAAATGTATACTCAAATACAATACATTCAAATTTAATGAAATATTCATAAATGTCCAATTTTAATATATAATATTTATTGATTGATGTTTTCCATAGATAATAAATATTAAAAAAGTATTAGTTTTTAGGGCATTTTTATAAGAATAAAAATCAAATTTCATTATTTAATATAATTTTGTGCCATTTGTTATTACCATATTTATTTAATATGGTAATAATGAATTATCATCATATAATTATATGATATTTATTTGTAGTAAATTTCATATGGAAAAATATTAAAAACTATTGAAAGTTAGTTTTTTTTAAATTAATAAAATATATATTAAATAAATTTTCTAGTTTCTATATAGTAATTATTTGATATTTATGTAAATTAGAAATTTTTAATGCATTTTTATTCTCCTCCTATTTTTGACATTTCTTTACTAAATACCATTTTCAGTAACTCAAAACCATGTGCAAAGATTTTATATGTTGACAAATAATCTGAATTCAGTAAGAGTGTACAATAAATTTTGTGTGCTATTTTTAGTAAATGTTCATTGAATGAGCTATTAAAATTGTTTTTAAATTATCATTTGTATTTTATTTTTTTTATAATATAAAACATATTTTGAATAAATTAAAACTGAAACAAAAATCCTTGTACAATTCATTGTTTACAAATTTAATTTTAAAAAATAGTTCAACAAATGAAGTTTTATTTTTGATTTTTAGAATTATTTTTATAATAATTTCTCCTCCTTTTTTAAATTTTAGTAAATATTAGTTTTCAATTTTTCCAAATTAGATGATTAACAGTATATAGATATTTTCCAAATTGTGCAAATAATTTGGATTGAGGTGTTTTGTATGAGGAATTCTTATAATAATAAATTCCTGGGGTTGGATGGAATATGGTGATTAATTTTTTTTCGATATAGCACCATATTCTCTGACTGAAACTGAGAAAATGCTTAGAATATTGTATCAATAATATAATATTTAAAATCAACAAACAATATACAGTATACAATATAAATTAGACAAATGCTTGAATTTTTAATGTTATGAAACAATATTCTTTATTGCAATAATATATTTTCAACTTGTTTTATTTTTATCCATTTTTAAATTAAATTTTATGAGGGATGAAAATTTAAACAATAATAATGCAAATAATCTCAATTTTTTATCATCAAATTTATGATTTGCCTATGTTTTTAAGAAAAAAATGTAAAATGTTTATATTTCAATTAAGTTGACAGTTTTTATATAATTTTTAGATATTTCATAAATTTTATAAAACATTTGTAATATGCTAAAAATTAGCCTATCCATAAATATTTAACAGTTAAGTGAGTAGTAGATTATAAACAAAAGATATTAAAAGTGAAAATTTTTTAAATTTTCTGAAATATTGCAATTTACATAAGACAATTGCAAATTCACTGAAAAAAATTGCAGAAGTAACCACAAGGTGGAAAATGTCAATAATATGTGTTATTTATTGTATTATTTTATATTCATTAGCTATGGACTATTTATATGTACTTATAAATTGCATATTGTATCAAATAAATTATTGTAAATATTTATGTGAAAGTTGAATTTATGAAAATCAGATTATTTGCAAATGTAGGAGGATGTGTGCACAAGTGTTAAAACCTTAATTCAAAATATTCTGAACTGAAAACTTTGACTTTGAATTATGCAATTTCAAATTATAATTTTTTCAAAGAACTTGTATATTAATTACACAAATCTTTTATATCTTTTAAATTCATTATAACAAATCTTAAATGTATAGAGTATGTGTAAATTATAATTGTACAGTTGTAAAAAAACTTTTCTGAAATCATTCTGAAACTACAGAAATAATTCTAAAAATTAAAAATTAAATTTTTCAAAATGATTAAAAATGCACTGCTGGTGTGTGCACGCATACACACACACACTCTCTCTCGTGTGTGTGTCTGTGTGTGTGTGTCTATCTATTTCAAATTATGTTACTTAATAAAAAGAGTATTTCTAATTTTGGTAATTTTTAATTTGTTTTTGCATCTACGATTTTGATTTCAGGTTAGCACAAAATTAAAAATCGAATTTTGAACTGTCACCAAGTTTTTGAATATTCTACAATAATCCTGATAATTCTTTCAGAATATGCTCTAGCTTTGACATTCTTGAAAAATACTCAAATTTTGCAATACTTTTCAGTTCTTCTTATTACATAACCATCTAGCAAACATTTGCAATAACTTATACAAATCTTCAGTTAATTAGCAATTTATAGCAAAATTTTGAATAATATGGATTTTAAGTCATTGGATAGAATTCAGCTTTGAAAAAAAAAATTAACAGAATTTGAAATTATATACCATAATAATAATTAAAAATTATAAACTGGTCTAGGGACTATAATTTAGTTTAAATTAGTATTTTGAATTAACAAGGTTTTACTTGTGTGCATACATGCTCCTGCAAACACATAAAGTAAATCCTGCATTCTAGAAAATTATAATTTGAGATTTTACCTTGCAATGTATTTAATAGATTTTCAGTGAAAGTATTGAACGTTAGTAGTACAGGAATACCTCGCTTAGTACGGTTAATTGGTTCCTGCAAAATACCGTATTAAATGAATCCGCACTGAGTGAAACATTATTCCTATAGGAAAATAAGTAATTCGTTCCTATCAAA
>WUQG02021415.1:0-11410 GCA_011317285.2 Androctonus mauritanicus | reverse complement strand
TGTCGTTGATGAGGAACATTTGACTACTGAAAACTCTGAAGCTGTCTTCGGAACTTTTTTCAGCGAGTTGTTGTTCAACTTTTCTTCATTGTTTTGTTTTGTGTTAACTTTTAAGTGATAATTTGTTTTGTGTTAACAAACAAGTGATGCAAATGGTCATGCGGTCTCGGGTGTTCGATTGCTATCACTCTTCGTTTCCTCTAGTGGCTTGTCACACTTCTTCTGACAGGACTTTCCTACTTTACTTGCCTTCTCTTTTCTTCCCCTTCTCCCTTCTTTTCATTCTTCAAGGGTTATATCCATGATTAAGGCCTTCTAACCCTTTCAACATCTAGCATCTAGCCCTACCACTCGGCCATCCGGCCGCGTCAATTAAACTTATTTGATCTCACTAACAACTCTCTGAAGTTATTGCAATGAACTTGTAAAACACGCCACACGAGGTAACAAATATTCTACATTAATATAATTTATTCCGAATTTTTCTCTTTTAAGTTAAAATATAATTAACTTATGATGATAAATATAAAATTTATAGAATTATAACTAAAATTTCAAAGAAAAATATGTATTAATTGAATTATAATATTACTTAATAACATTTCGTATCAAATTAAAATATTACTTCGGTTTTTTTTCATTAAAATTATTTCAGAAAAATTTGATTACAAAACGCGCGGATAATAAACAAGAAAATAAAATAACATTTAACTTTTGCCACCAGGGTGCGTAGAGTAGTTAAAGTCCACGCTGCTTGCAAAGTAAACGTTTATAGTCGCAGCTAAAAGCGGCGTGTATTGGTGGTGTCGTCGACAGTAAAGGAGAAGTGTTTTGTTGTTGTAGTAAAAAATGTGTTTTTCTCAAGATCTTGTTTATAAAATGTCGTTAATATCGTGAAATCCAGAAAAATATTCTTTAGTGTTAAACCGTTTTAATATCACTTCTACATTTCTTTTTGAATTGAGGTAAGTGGGTTGCTATGACAACAAAGCCAAACAAGGAATAAGGACTTTTTGAAATTTTGTGTTGTCAGTTTGTACGCTGGCGATAAAAAATGCAAAATAGAAATTAAATCCGACAATTTAGAACGTAATTTGCAATTAGTGGATAATAAATTCTCATCCTAATTAGTTAATGCATGAGAAGAGAGGTATGTTGTATTAACCGAAACTGAAAACATGATCGGAATAATTATTATTTTTTTTTAATATATTAATAATTAACTAGCAAAACAAAAATATATTTATATTTATTCAAAATAAAAAGAATTTTTTGTTTTTATCAAAATACTTAAGATCGAATTTTGGTGAAAAGATCACTGATTTTGTTTACCATATCGACGACTGTTTTTGCGATAAAAATTAATTATTCTATGATAAACAGAATTTACATAAATATACAAACTAACAACTGTTTTTGTGTTATAGTTTCGACTGTAAAAAATATCCTCATATATTATAAAATTGTTTATTTACGAATGAGAAACTGCTGCTACTTTTAATATAATCAATACGTATATTTATATAACAGCACGAATAATTAAAAAAAAAAAAAAAAAACATAAGTTTTTAATAACAAACGATAGTTAAAAGAATATTTTTGTTTTGATAAATCTTAAGATTCTAAGTGAATTATATGCATTTATTGATATCTCAGTCAATAACAACATCGACTCGGATATCAATAAATATCTGTATGTGTTCTATCGCGATAAATACCATAAAATGTTTATTTCCATATATTATACTTGCAGAAATTTAAATTATTTTTTAACAATTAAAAAATAGTTATTGAAGTAAATATTAAAATAACATTCGACTGTTGAAAAAATTCGTCATAGTTGATAGAGAGAAAATTTTGCTTGTAGCAAAATATTAAACAGATTAAATATTAATATTTAAAAATGGAAACTTTCGTTCCATAATAGATTAATAAGTTTACAGGGTGTCCATAAAATATTTTTACCATAACAATATTTAATAACTTTTGAATTTAATAACATAATCATGTATCGTTTTCAGCGTGTTACAAAGAAACTTCAAAAGTTTTATTTGATATATTCGTTTATTGCAAAGCTGCTCATAAGAGGCACTGGCATTGACAAAATAAAAGTGTCATCTCGTCTGATGCCGCTTACTGCTCTTCCTTTTCGGTACCAATCCGATCTCCAAAAAAGTTTGCTTCCAGGCATTAATAAACCTTTTATCTGATAATTGTTTACCGTAAGTTAACCAGTATCTTCTTTGAACAATGATTAGTAATTTTGTTTTGGCAAGCCCTACTACACATTGTGCTTTCTCTATGTTAGACGCCATATTTTTTTGTTTTGTCAATGCCAGTGTCTCTTATGAACAGTTTTTGCAATAAACGAATATATCAAATAAAACTCTTGAAGTTTCTTTGTAACATGCTGAAAGCTATACATGGTTATGTTATTAAATACAAAAGTTATTAAATATTGTTATGGTACAAATATTTTATGGACACCCTGTATTATGGAACAATAAGTCATATATTTCTACAGATAAAAATTCTTTAATTGAAGCAATATTACTTTTGAAAGTTACAAAAATAAATTTTGGCAAGTAAACTATAGAAATAATTTAGAAAAATATAATATTAATTATAAAATTAATAAGAACTGATATAATAAAACTGGATATGTAATTCAATATTAATACAATGTAGATTAATAGTAATTAAATATTTTAAGACATTTTTAAAATGAAAAAAGTTCTATCCATGTTATGAAATATTTAATCATCTAAATAAAAATTTTTGTTTTAAACATTGAATTTAATCATTTTCTAATTATTTTAAATATTTACAATTAAATTTGCAATAAAATTTTACAATTTATTACATATTTATGTTAATAATTTTATCGTAATTATATTAAAAATATTATTATTAATCATTAAAAAAAATTAGTTAATTATTTCGCACAAAACAATTTTTTCTAATTTTGTATGTCCAATAAGTAAGAAGGTTTATTTAATTATGAAAATATTTTTATTATTAAAATATAATGTTAAATTTATCTTTTAATTATGATTGTTTAAATTATTTATTAAAACTATATCAGTAATTCATGTAAGCATTTTCAATTTTTCTATATTTGAATATATAAATTTATTGTGTATAGCTTTCTATTATTTAACATGAAATTATGTTATTAAGCATCGTAATGCTTGTATTCGTAAATTTATAATATATGAATTTCGGTGTGGGCTTAGTTTTTATATATAATTTCCTATAAAAATTGCATAGATAATTTTATAGGTGTGTAGGTCTAAGCCGATTGTATGTAGCGATGACGCGCGAGTTCGAATGGGTGAACAAAATCCTCTGAAATAGCGATTGACAACAACAACGGTTTAATCAAACCACAAATCTTTGAGAGAGATTTTTACAAAAACAAAAAACAAAAAAAATCGTATTTGGAGGACAGATACTTTTTTCCTGTTTTTCTTCTTAATGTTCAAAGATGATCGGGGGAAACGGAGAATCCGATTTGGTTCCTTAAACTTTTCAAAGAAAAATGACAAGATTAATCTTGTGGTTTTTCTTGTAATCTGTGATTGATCACAAGATAGGAGAGAAGTAATCTACTATCGTGTGATCACACAAGATACTATCTATTATCTTGTGATTGATCACAAGATAATAGATAGTATCTTGATTGATCTGATTGATCACAAGATAGTAGGCAGATAGTGTGATTGATCTACTATCTTGTGATTGATCATAAGATAGTAGACTAGTTTGTGATTGATCACTACCTACCTACTATCTTGTGATTGATCACAAGATAGTAGGTAGGTAGTGTGATTGATCTACTATCTTATGATTGATTACAAGATAATAGTAGGAGAGAAGTAATTCTTCCTCCTACTACTGTCAGACACTGATTTCGGCAGATTCTCTCGTTTTCTCCGGAACCAAACACCACGAAGGCTAAAATTCTCAAGTGAAAGTCTTCAGACCGATTGCCCATAAGATCCTTTTTCTTCCTCTTTTTTTCTTTAAAACATCATCTATCTAATTTAATTCTCTAAACAAAAGATGATCAGCTAACCCTATTGTTTTTATAGATAGAGGTTCAATTACTTTATTACCTATTGTTGTATTTGTTTATCGAACAGTAGTTCAATTATATTATTGTTTAATGCTATATGATATTTCATTCTCTCCTTTTTCCAGACATCTCTAAATTCTTTATAAAAATTAATTTTTAACACAATAATAATTTTTTATTAAGATCTCTTGGGACTTCACAATAACAAATCGTTTTCCTAACATAAACTAATTGAAAAAATATGTGAGTATTTTCCCAATACATTATTCTTCATTGAGTAATCTGTACATACGATATTGATATATATATATATAACATATCAAATTACAATCATGGAAGGCATAATTCTTATAGAAAATCATTTTTGGTGTGGATTGTCAATCAGCAAGAAGTGTTATGGAAATATTTCTATGGAATGCATTATATGTGCTATTTTCATAGCGTAAATTATATTTTTTTATTGTATGCTTTCGATTTTTTCAGAAAAACGAATAATAGATTCTATTTAAGGTTATGTTACATACTATGAACCTCTACAGTATTTTTAAGTAATCATATAAATGAAATTTCCTATATTCAATCTAATTCTTAATTCTAATTTTTTTTTTTTTATCTAATTACGAATAAATGGCTATTTTAATTGAATGACAAATTAATAGTTAGTCCAAAGACGATAATTTATAAATGAAGCACAAAAAACTTAACAATTATTTATATATATAGTGTATAATTTCATAAAATAATGTTCTATTGCATAATATTTGATATTTACATAATCAGTAAGATGATTGCCTCTTTTCAAGGTAATGCAATATAACTCTTACTGATAGTAAGAGTTATACTGCATAAACTTAAACGATAATGCAGTATAACTCATTATCTTAATGAGTTATACTTATATTAATGAACAAAGAATTGCAACAGTTATCTTGAGACAAAGACAGTAATCAACAAGTTCATCTCTTGAGACATTGACAGTTATCTTGAGACAAAGACAGTAATCAACAAGTTCATCTCTTGAGATATTGACAGTTATCTTGAGACAAAGACAGTAATCAACAAGTTCATCTCTTGAGACATTGACAGTTATCTTGAGACAAAGATAGTTATCACAAGTTCATCTCTTGAGACATTGACAGTTATCAACAAGTTGTCAATGTCTCAAGAGATGTCTTGAGACATTGACAATTATCTTGAGCAAGTTCTTTGTTTTCTCGTAAAACAAAGAATTTGCTACAGTTACAGCAGTTGTGACAAAAATGTGAATAAAAAAATCTTTATAGAGTTTAAAGCAATTTTTTCGTATATATGTGTGTACATATTTGTTATAATGATGATCATTTTCAAAATACAATTCAAATTGAAACATACGAAGATTTTAAGAATGAAGTCTAAATCAGATACTTCTAGATAAATGGTCTCAAACTCATTCCCTTCAAAGTGTCACTAAACTAACCCTTTGAAGAGGATGAGCTAAAGCGTACCCTTTGAAGAGAAGAGAACGGCCGCTATTCTAGATATATCTATGCTTTTTAGTAATTATATTACAGTACTGTATTTTGTTTCATGTAATCTACATAAAATTTTTAATATATTAAAATTCAACATCCGTTTATTAACAGAATACAAAATAAAATATTGAGGTAATATATAAATATTCCATTTTTACGATTATTTTATGTATACAATCACGGAAGAACTGTTTACAAATAAAATTATTATTATTATTATTGATCTTTAAACGGTATGTTTGATACTGTATATTAAAATTGTTTTTACATCGATTCAATCAGTTGAAAGAAGAACCTAACAAACTTTACAGAAACTATTATTCTATATTAAGAAATTTAGATATAGTATTAATATTTAAAAAAAAAAAAAAAAAACTCTTTTTTCCTCTCATCTATAAAAGAAAAATATAATTATTGAAACGTTATTATAATAATAATATCGATAAATATTTATGTAAATATATCTGCCAGTTTAAAAAATGTTTTAGGAGTGCTTTCGGTCTTATTTCCTCATCAGTTGTTATCAAATAGTACAAAAACTTTAGCATAAAGAATATAATATCATAATGCAAACTTTATACAATTTAGACTTAAATAATGCTCTTGATATTACATAAAATAAACTATTAATATAAAATTATAAACAAGTAAAAAACAACAAACATTACATATTTTTATATAATGTGTGTTGTTCAGAAAATTTCCTATTTGTTTCTCTTATATTAGAATAATAAGTGTGATAGTACTAAAAATGTTTCTAATGTAAGATTCTCTTATATTCAGTGGCGTACCAAGGGGGCGGAGGGGGATAATCAGGGGGCATTCGAAGAATCTTAAGTTTTAAGTATATGTACCTATATATAGGAATATAAAAGAGGGATTTTGTATTCTAGGAGGATGATTACGTACCATTCCAATTAGGGAGGCCCCAGGAAACTTCCGCCTCGTTCCTCGATAGCTGTAGATCCGCCACTGCTTATATTATTGGTATTTTCTTCCAAACTGAATCGTATCTATAAAAGATGTTTCTTCCCACTTTCGCTCTATTAGTTTATTGTATTCCATTAGCGAAGACAGATGAAATTATTTATTAATAGTTTAATTTATACTGTATAACTTTATTATAAGGTAACTCGGGAGAGGATGAGAGTTTTGTGATATTTCGTCGATTAAAGTGGATATAATACGGAATATTCATAACAGCAGACTTCATACTGGATGTCTCCACGCTAGACTGCAGGAAATTCTGCCATTTGTTGGCGTGTGAACGAAATATCACAAAACTCTTGTCTTCCTCCAGTATGAAGTTACCTTATATTTTATTTTTATATAGTTTTATTATAGGCTATTATTTTATTTTTCATATTATGTTTGACGCATAGAGAAAGAATGATAGCCTTATTATAAAATATAATAAGGCTATCATTCTTTAACTCTATGTTATTTGTTATGTTGTTTATTCTATTAACATAAGTTGAATAGGTAGATACCTCAACCGAAAGCACTTTTGATCTTTTATGAAGGGGAAAATAACGTCCTTTAAAGCTTGGAATACTGTACTATATATTATTTCGACAGTGATAAGTTTATAAATTTAAAATTAGAAGATAAATGATCTCTTAATAATTAAAAGTTTTCGTAACTTGTTGATCGAACTTTTAGGAATAAAATAAAACATGAAGTAATTCTTAATGTTTGCATGATTATATGATTTCATTCATTCAAATTATCAATGTAGACTAATAGAATCATAAGAAAATTATTTAAGTGTCTTTTTAAAAACACAAATTACATAATTTTGAATATTTTGATTCAGAAAAAAATTTAGATGATAGTTTAACTTTCTCAACCCCTTAAATTTTGATTTTGGCCATTGATCATCTTAAATTTTTATAATTTTTTTTTCCAATATTTATTTTCATTATTTTAGACAATCACATAATTTTCTAGTGCTTATTATCACGATAAATTATTATTGTTCAGAGTCACGATTTCAGATTTTAACATGTAGGACAAGAAAAATTATTCTTTAATAATTCGGTAGTAAAAGAAGGGATTTTTTTTTATTTTTTTAATTTTATGTTAATTATTTTCTATCTACAATAACCTTGTTCACGTTTTATATCAAAATAACAAACGTGGAAAAAATTATTTTTAGTAGAAAACATTCCTCTGGAGAATTCTTACGAAAATGCATTTAGAAAAAAAAATTTTTTTCAGCTTTTATTTTGTTCTCTTGTTGATATGTATAATATCTATAGTCAAGTGAAAGAATAAAATAAGAAAATATTATTTTCTTAGCTCATAATTTACAAAACAGTATTTAAACGTTTGCATTGTGATTAAGTGAGAATAAAAATTATTTCAAATAGTTTTAAAAATTTTAGTTGTTCTTTAATTTGATAAAATATATATATAATATTGTAAATATAATGATTTATATTAAAAAATAATAAATTTTAGTGTTTAATTTATCAAATTAAACACTAAAATTTAATCGATATCAAGTTTTTAATTTATTTATTGATATTTAAGAACATTCGAAGTTTTTGATATAGGCTACTGCTATTTTTTTTTTTTTCTTAAAAAATTTAATAAAATTTTTTTTATCAGAAATTATATTTTTAATAAATTTTGTCTGGTTAATAATTAAATGATAATAATAATCCTGACAGGAATCATCCAAAAAATTATTACTCAGTTATAAATTATCTGCATTGTTAATGCAAATAATTTATAACTGAAAATTAATACTTATTAATACTTAAGAACTGAAAAATAACTGAAAACTAAATTTATAACTGAAAACTAATACTTAATAATACTTAAGAACTGAAAAATAACTGAAAACTAAATTTATAACTGAAAACTAATACTTAATAATACTTTATAACTAATCTTAAGAAATTCTCTTTAAGATCAAGAACATCCTAACAGGAATCATCCAAGGATGATGCTTGATCTTAAAGAGAATTTCTTTCCTGGAAAGAAAAGTAATTAAAAATTTCGATTTTTAAGCATTCTAATATCATTTTAGTATCAATATTTTTATACGATCAAACTTTTTGAATTGTACTTGGCAGATCAATTATTAAAATATAGAATATATATCGTTGTAAACAGTTTATGTAACGATGTGATGAGTAGGTGTAATTTTTTTTCTTTATCCTTATTTTTAAGCTATTATTATTTTTAATTGCATTTATATAATTTGGAGTTACGAAATAGATAAGAATCTACCAACTTAATAGAGTTCATAATTTTTATTGAAGAAATGTTAAAAGCTAGAGCTCGGATGATATCAAAACTTCTCAAGTACATGACAGGTGACATTTTTTCTCTTTTTAATGTTGTCTAACTGATGAGGTTAATGATGTTTATATAATTTGGAGTTATGAAATAGATAAGAATCTCCAATTTAATGGAGTTCATAATTTTTATTAAGGAAATATTAAAAGCTAGAGCTCATGACATCAGAAATTCTCAAGTACATGACAGTTGACTTTTTTTTCTTTTTGCTGTTGTCTAAATGATGAGGTTAATGATATTTAGCATTACTAAGATAAAAACATTGTTATCTACTAAATTTATCCCTTTTAATAATTAGCGTGAATATGTTTAAGCATACATTATATCCGGTAGTAACTGAATTGCATTATTTTATTAGGTAAAACAATTTTTATATACCAGAAATGTATAATCATAATGCATTAGAGAGGTATAGAAACGACTTCAATAGGAAACGTCTATAAGTTTCAATTGTTATATTAGTATTTCTATAATAATTTATGCAGTTTTTATTTTTGTTAATGAAATTTTCATTAACTTGAATGAATAAAATCTTTAAAAATAAAAAAAAAAATGAAGTGATAAGTAAGAGAATAAGATGCTTTTCGTTCTTCAGATTTTTTAGATTTAATAATTTTGGGACGAGATGAATTTAGTATTTTCCTCGAGAAGAAAGAAATTAATATCATATAGTTAGTTTCCTTTCTATATATGTGCTTGCTTAGTATTTATTGAAGCATACAACATTTTAAATATTTAGTGAATAACATTTATGGAGCTTACTTTTTATGAAAACTTTTAAAAATATTTTTAAAGTTTTATGTTTAAATAATTTTTAATAGTTTGCATTCTAAAAAAAAAAACATGGATAATCCTATTGATTGACGAATGCGATGCAATAGTAATGAATGGAGTACAAGGTCGCGGCTAAGAGGGATTTATATAAATTTATTTGGCTTAGTTTTTGGCAGATAAAACTGTTGAAATTTATAAAATAAAATAAAAAAATGCGTCTACTTTATAATATTTAACTTGACTAAAATTAATCAAATCGGACAAATCGTTAATCTTTTATCAGAGTTTGATTAATAGTCAAACTCTAATAGTTAACTTTTCAAAGTCGTGTGTATAATGGATGAAACCAGGAAAAAATGGAACTTAATTAAAGAATTTTAAAATATTAAAAAATTATTGATTATTTGCAGAATACACAAAACAAAACTTTTAAGATATTGCATTAAGATAATTTTTTACGCACATCTAAAAATTGCAGAAATGATCACTCATCGTAATTAATACGACATGTTGTACGATGAACTTTTTTTGCTTAGAATTCGTGTCATAACGATTCTGCTTGATTAATTACATATAGTTACGGTTTCAAATTCTTACAACTGCTATAATAATCTAATCAACCGTTAATTCTTAATAAGTTACATGATGAGCGGTTATTATTAATACCGATCGTTTTGATTAAATTGATTTTCTAGATTCTAATTACATCCACGTGTTAACAAATTAATTCAGAACTGACCAACCTACTAGATCTCATATTTTTTTTTTGTTTAATTTTCCTAATATGATTTATCTGTTGAAGTTTACGAAATCTATCTCGTTTTTGGTTCTTTTTTTTCCATAAATTTTACTTTAAGGTAATCTATAAGATACCATCATTATTATGGGTACAATATATGCATTTATCTTCTAAAAAGTGCATTAATTTTGATGTTAATAGGATGACATACCATAATATATACATATATATGTAATAGATATAAATTATTAATCTCCAGTTTTCACATAAATGATTAATCTTGATTAATTAATAACATAATAATACTTTACATATTATTTATTCCTATTTAATCATCATCATTTTAAAAATTCATTTTAAATAATGAAGAAAATATCTTAGAAATAATAATAATAATAATAATAATCTTACTTAAATTTAATTATAAACTAAATATTTATTGTGATTTTTATTAACTTATATAAATATTTAATTAATGATCAATAAAGTTATTGAAATGCAGATTTGCAAATATTTTTATAGCATTAAATAGTATTTTAATCTTTCTATTTATTAGAGTAACGCATTAAATTATATTTTGTTTCATTAATGAAAATATTTTAATATTTCACATTAAGAACGATAAATATTTGACAGATACAGTGGCGGACCTACAGCTATTGAGGTGCGGAAGTCTCCCTGGGACCCCCCCTAAATGGAATGATCACCATACAAAACATCAACACAAAATATATATTTAACGTTTATTTAATCAAAATTAAATAGTTAAAATGATTTGGAAAACAAAAATATCTAGGGGAGTGAATATGGAGAAGTGAAAAACTGCTCATATCTTATAAAATTATATAGCATCAGCGCTTCTAACATCAACTTTTAAACATAAACACGGTACATTTATACGTAATCAGAGATTACGTATAAATAGGAGATCAGGGCCTCTAAATAGATCCCAGAAGGCCTGATCTCATAAATAGATCAGGGCTTCTGGGGATAAATATG
>WUQG02021404.1:0-11410 GCA_011317285.2 Androctonus mauritanicus | reverse complement strand
CGGCTGACAAATGTTCACAAAGAAGCCAGACTAGGATTCGCATTGGAATATTTAACCTATCCCCGGAATTTTTTTTTTGTTCTCCAATATCTATAATAACAGTATGCGGCCCGCTTAAAAATAAAAAAGCTGACTGTGCGGCTTGCTTAAAAATATTTTTTTTTGAAACGGCCCGTCGTCCAGGAAAGGTTGCCGACCCCTGATCTAAACAATCGCTTGTTCACAAACATATGCATTCAGTCTTAGGCCCCCTTGTCTGACTAACTTCATCACCTTAAGACTGGCCCCATCATGGAGTTAATCAGATTATTTGAATGAAAACATTTCAGCTTTTAATCCAGAAGATCCAGAACTGAATCTGGATTCTACTCTCTTGAAAACTTTATATGAAGATTCCTGACACAAAAAAGGATAGATGATGATATTAGTACCTTTAAATTCCTCTATGCTAATAAGGAATACCTTATTGAACTTTTGAAAAATAGTCATTCATTATAAATTTCTTGTAAAAACGATTTGTGAACTGTAATGGTAATGGTTTGTAAACTGAGTTTTGGTACAAATTATATTTGCTCATAAAATTGGGATTGACCTGTATCATGTTTTTGTATCCTCATTATTTCCAATATTAAATATGATCAATTTTGTTTGGAGTTGTGCATTATAAGTGCCATCAAATTGATAATTCCATATAAATGGAAAGATTTTAAACACATTCTATTTTAGAAAAAAATATATATAAATCTATAAGAAAATAAATACCATTAATTGGTAAAATATATCATCATACATAATATCATTGATTGTATAAATATATTCCTTGAATAATGTTGCAATATTTAGGAACAAGAAAAGCCTTTCTTGTTACAGATTGTATTAGTTGGCATAAATAGAAAGTTTAAAGATACCTAAAAATATTGACATTATATATATATATATATATATATAAGCCAACCCCTTTTTATTGTATCTTTCCCTATTTCTTTATGTAAAGTTATAGAAATTATTAACATTACATAACTTTTTTATATATACCCAACCCATTTTCACATCATTATATTAAATATTTTTTTAATTAAAATTATAAGCATGCCATTAATAATTTATGACAAATAATTATTGAATACAGTACATGTGCTCCAAGATATGAATATTCAAATTTATGAATGCAAAATTTCGTTTTCAAATTTCATGAAATTTCAAATCTCTTCAATAATTTGAAATGATATATAGTAGGATGCTCTAGCAATCAATATAATGTAAAATTATAGATTTAGCCAACATATTATGACAGTATTTTAAGATGGTGATTATACCAAAAAAATCTTTGCTTTATAATTGGAATTTTTTGTTCAAATTTCTAAAATAAAAAACTTCTAATTGGTCTAATTGCAAAATATATTACAAAACACAATGTATAAAGTTATTTCAGTAGTTTTAAGAGTCAAATAATAGCAATATCTAAATTTTGAACAACCTGAATTACAAACAAAACTTACATATGAATTATATTCGTAACTTGGAGTATATGCATTAAAATTTGTTTAAATTTCACAAATAATGCTCTTTTCTTAGATTCAAAAGTAACTTTTTATTCTTTTCATGAAATTATATTTAAAATTTAAATTACTATAATTCTGGAGACAATTATTAAATTCTTTTGAAAATTACTGAATCTCATTAATCTTGAAAAACATTGAAGCAAATCATCTATATTTGAGAAGATATTGAAGCAAAAATATCTTCTCAAATATAAAAAATTTATTAAAATTTTAAATAAAAAAATAAAAATTTGTAAAATAAATTACCAGAAGCCTTTGGTGCCAGTCCATTTTCTATTTTTAAAAAATTAACTGATTGATTTATAGAAGGTGATGCTTTCATTGTTAATTTCTCTAAAGATTTTCTTATATTTTCAAGTTTGTTAGTTTTGCTTTGATTGTTCATTGAAACTGAAGGAAAGGCAAATAGATTGGAATATGTTTCATTTTCCACTTTATCTATTATTTGATATTTTTTTCTTAGTTTTTCTCTACCTTTCTCTTTAGAACGTGGCAACTTCAAATGAGGAAATGATCGTAATTTGGATGGAGTCTTAGAGAAATCACTAATAAATGAGGATGTGGTTTCTTTGGAATTATCTTTGGATTTGATTTTGTTTTTGTCTTTATTATTTCCATTTTTGGTAAAATTAAGTAATGAAAATAAAGATTTTTTAGCACCATTTTTATTCCTTTCGTCTCCATCTCCTGGACTGAACAATCTCTGTTTATATTTAACCTTTTTAGTTCCATTCAAAGATATATCCAATATTTCAGGACTAGTTTCTGAAGAACTTTGTAAAACTGGTGATTTTTGTATTTCATATATCTGATTAACATATTCTGGGGATAATTTAATATCTATTTCATCAACAGAAAGTGATGATTCTAAATAATTAGCTGCATCTGTTTTTGATGTTGATGTAGTAGTAGCTGTATTTTTATCAGATGATACTGTATCAATTGATGGACTTAAAACATCATCACACACAATTGAACTATTAGTAGTTTGAGAAGGATTACTATTTGTTCCTTCTTCTGATGATGACATTGGACTAATTTTTACATTATTATCACTGCTACCATTATTTGAATTAATAACAGATAAAGACGAAGGAGTATTTTCTTCCTCAACATGGAATGATATGGATGGTTCATGTGACACTTCTTCAAAATCATCAACTCCATCATCATCACTATCTAAGATATTATCATGTAATAGTTCTTCATATTGAAAAGAATTAATTGAAGGTGGATGTTTATGATATCTTTTTCTATAATTATAGGGGCTTAATCCCAGTTCTTCATCACTTTTCAAACGAGCACGTTCTCTGGCTTCTTTTCTTGCTTTTTCCAAATCTGCTGTACACTGTTCACGAATACCTTTGGATGTATCAATAGGTGTAGAAAACTCAGATGGAGTAATAGATCTGATTGATGCTATATCAGAATTTTCTTTATCATCAGCATAAGGAACTCCTTCAATATCCTCATGAATACTTTTTCTAAATCGTTTCTGATGAGTAGATTTATTCTGGTCCTTCACTCTGGAATGTATTGATTGAGTAGATTCAATTGTATAATTTGGCATCTTCCAATTTTGTTTAAAATTTATATTCTCTTGATTTTGCTGATCCGAATTAGTTATTGTAATTAAATCTACATCATCATCTTTGGAATAATTTTTTATATTATTAATTGGTGTAGTACTTGAAAATCTTACCATAATAGGAGTTATAGATTTATCATTTTCTAAAATTAAATTATCACTAGATTTGCTTTCAGATGAAAAATAATTGTCATTAGAATTTATATTTTTCAAGATACATTTATCTTCTAGAGAACTTTCAGATACATTACATTTTTGATTAATATTTAATTTTTCTAAACTTCTTGTAACAGAGGGAAATTCTAATTTTTGTAAATTAATATTTAATGATTTTAAATATATAGAATCACCAACAAAACTTTTGGGACGAATTTTTTCTGCAAAACTTCCACTATAACCATAAAACTTTCCTTCTTTCTCTGCCAACTGTCGCTTAACAAACATTATAATGATAATCAGTCTGGTGCGTAATGCGTAGATACAATCAAATATTGTAATTTTACCAAGTTTTCGACTCCGAAATCCGATTGTTTTCCTGTCTGGACCATTAAATCATTCGTTTTTTATTTTGGAAACGATGTCAGCAATTAGAAAGAATTAAGGCCACGCTTATTTTAAAATTACCAGAAACTGGAATATACTTTTTTATTTTAAAAACTCCAGAAAATGTTAAATAAAATTTTCGTTAAAAAACTCAAACGATAATCGAAGCGTTGCAAATATTTTGGTTATTAAAATCATTCTAGTGAAAATTATTTCGCTCAAATCGTTGGCTAGTAATTTAATATTGATAAACAACAGACATTTCCCTGCTAAAGATGGCTATGGAATTATTAATCTCTCTTTTTAATAATGTATGATATTGTCATATCTGGAAATTAATAATTTAAAATAATTTAATTTATAAAGGCTAATAATATATTATTATAGTCGTTTGCATTATTTAAAAAATAATAATCGAAAATTTTCGGAATTTATTAGGAATTTAGCCGTTGGGATGGTACGAAATATCCAAGTTGGTAAGTAAACTTATCGGAATTTATGAAAATCGTTGTAGTCCAGGACAAACATAGCCAAGAGTGATCATTGTGATAAGTGTCGGTCGTATTTTTCTTTCACTCCAACTCGGACTAATGCGATTTCTCAGCAGCAGATCGAACATCGCGGTAGTTCCAACCTCCATCTACTGATGTTTGTTGTCTCTGCTTGGCCACTCTAAATATTGGTTCTCCTACAAGAACTTACATGTATCCTTATCTAAATGGCAGACCTCTCTTTTTACATTTGACCAAACTCTGTCTGAAAGAGAGCGACTGGTAACTTCTTTTATATAGTTTGTTGTATTTCTAAGTAACAAAATGACGCCTACTCACCATAAAGCGGTAAAAGAATCGGATAATTTTTAAAATTCCAGATTTTAATTAAATATCGATTTTTCTAATTGGGAAAGCCACCGCGAATTTAGCGTTAAAATCGAATATGAATCTAATTAAAGCGACTAACAACCAAACCATGGTAGCGTATCATAAACACAATATACAATCGATAAATATTGAACGGTGGAAGAATATCTGCAAATAGTTTCGATGTTCATACAGTTAGAAATTTGATAAATCTCGTTTGTAGCAGAAATATAGCTACAGAGAGAGATAAATAGATATACGAATGTTTGAGTGAAAACTCCAAGATATAAATGTATCTATAGAATCATTTTCGGATAACAATCGTGTAAACATATAGACGTATCCGACAACTTGACACCTAGTTCATTTCCACACTCGGAAAGTAATTTATTGCACTCTTCGGCAGGATGGTGCGGTTGAATTACAACCTTTATAAAATCAATATCTGGCTATCCGCACTGACATATTCTCAAACACTTTGACATTTTTTTTATTAAAGGAAAATTTTTCACTTGGAATATGGTACTCTCCTCCACACATCAAAAGAGGAGAAAATAAAACGATAAGTACGTCATGGCCGAGTCGGTAATCTATTAGATGAAACTGATTTCAATTTAAAACTTGACAAAAGTTGGACATGAAATTTCTGAATTTATTACAGGCTCTATAATCAGGGATTTATTTTTTAAATTCGGCTATTTAAGCTTTCTGGTAGAGTAAATACCATATGGGATAATGCAATTTCTCGAGTGTTTATTTTTCATTTGCTATAAAAGTAAAATTTTAATTGGATAGGGATAAAAATTATTTTAACGACTCTTTACTTTGGTGGTTGGTAGGCGTAATAAATGGCGAAAGAAATGTTGTCGACCACCATCGAGTAGAAGAAAGATTATTTCGCTAATAAGTCGATTTTGTTATTTTTTTCTTACTCAGAATATTTGAGAAAACTTTATTTCCTTCTAATAAAAGCGACTGTGTTCTCCGGTCCAGAACGATCCTTTGAATGACGTAAGCCGTGAATATCAATAGTAACTAACCGCTAATGACGTTTTGAGTTAATAAATTATTTTCTCCTTATCTTTTCTCTTCTTTAAATTTCGGAATTATTATATAATGAATTCCGACATCTGTAGAATTATGGCCAGTACTTTTTTTAACTGCTATATTTAAATATTTATAAAACCCTTTCTAAAAACTCTTTCATCCTACCGCCTTTCACTGGTTGCAAAAATTTCTGTTATACATTTATTCTATTTCATTATAATTAAACAGGATAAATACATTTACCACCGTTTCCATTTCCATGTAAGAAATTGAATAAAGTATTTCATTTCTAAACTATTCGTTTGTCCCAATTAAAATATACAATTTTCTCATTGATAATAGACAATTCTTTGACAAAATTATTATGCGCGATATACTAGAGTAATTAATTAAGAACTGCCATTAAGTCTTGTTATTAATCTGTAATTTTATATATTTTTAAGACCGATTATCTCCATTTTTAAAACTTTCGTTATTTAATAAATTTCCTTTTCTTCTCTTTTTTCCTTTCCTTTTATAATTAATTCAAAATACACTTATCTGAAATGTAAAAAAAACTCCATTTGACTGAAATCTCGTCGAGAACATTCACTTAGGCCATGAATAATGCTTATTGTGAAGATAATTTTTGCTCCAGATGTGTAATATTTTCAATAAGCTGACAATCTTGCCATTGGAAGAAAATGATATAGATCATTATCCGACATAAAATTTATGGAGTCGTTTAGTAGGTTGTACTTTCTCCTCTGGCGTACGAGATGTAAATGCTCTATCCTCGGACCTTTCTTATCTTTTTCATTATTCACTTTATTGACTCTTTTTAAGTTGAAAATGGTATGACATTTTTAATGTTAATTATTGTGGTGACAGGCAATTTTCTTTCTCGACATTAATATCGTTCTTTCGATTGAAATATAATGGATTTGGTGGAATAAAGGACTAGGTGGTAAAAATAAATTATATTTTCAAATCTTCTTTTTCTCTTTTATTTAATATACAAACTAATTTAATTAATATTAAATATAATCTAATTTCCGATATTAAACGAATAAATCTTGTGCATTAAAATTACAATAAAACCAGTATTGTAATATTCTGCCAGAAGATAAATATTTCATTATTGTTGTTAAATATTTTAATTATATTCGTATTAATTAGATATTTCTCGTTTAATTTTATATTTTTTAAAATCGTTTTCATTCCATCTGACTTAAAATATTACACACTGACAATTTTAAATGCGTAAGTCCAGTGCCGATTTTATGTAGAACACCTGATGACCAACGATAATGGTGGGAAAGGAAAATTTCTAATTATTTTCCTTCGACTCTTTACAAGTTAATAGTTTTAAATGGATCTTTTATGTTTTATTTATTTACACAATAATAATAATTTTATTATTATATTTAAAAAATTAGAAGATTTTTATCGATTTATTTACTATCCGTATGGTTAAAATTATAAGAATGATCGATATGGAAATATTAGAATTGCCGATAAGTTTGGAGAGAAATCCAAAAAAAGTAGATTACGCTTACTTCTGGAGGATATAGTTGACAGTGTCATCAGAATTTACCCAACTTTTTCTTCAAAACAAGGAAGACGCCTTGGGAAACAGACAACTGAATAATAAATTCGTCTTTCCTAAAGTCACAGTGAAAAAAAATGCAAACCTAATTGACCGACTACACCCAGGAGTGAAGTTTCTTCCGATCTTGTTTCTACCTTTTAGAAAGCTTTGCCGAGTGAATTTTCTATCACCAATAAACAACTTTCTTTTTTAAACCGACATCAATATTTAATTGTTTGTGTCGGATTAAATCAAAATTGATTGCAATTTATAATTAAAATTGATTCATTTAATAACTGAATACATCTTTAATGTTGTTTATGCATGTAATGATATTTTAAACTAGTGAAATTTTAGACTGGCTCCATTTAATTATTGTTGACACCAGGAATTAATTTCGATATTGTGATTTTTATTTAATGGTCTCTCAGAATTCAATTTTGCAAATTTTTGAAATGCATCACTAATTATTTATTTTAATTTCTGATTCAATAATAATTATAATTTCTTATAACTTTTTCATTATTTGAATATTTAAATTCAATTTAATTCTATGCGTAAGATATTTATAATGACAGATTTGTGTAACCTCCATAAAATAATTGTTATTATTATTAGTAAATGACAATGATAATGTTAGGCTGTTTATCAAATATGGAAATATTAAAATGACTCGACAGGAATAGATTGCTAGAAGAGCAATTATGTTTTGAGAAGCAGTCACAAATTTCATTTTTAGCCAGTAATTAGGCAGAGGACATGGTTAAGGGTGACACTTTATGATAAAAGAAAACTGACCAAAACGATGATAAGTGAGCCGGAAGAACCAATATCCCGTAGAATTTGCATACATAGCCAAGTTTCTGAAAAGAAAGAAATGTAAATAGAATCTTAAAGTTATCGGCGAATCGACCAGAATTATCAAGGAGGGAATCAGAGAGAAGATCTCTAAGAATACCAATACGTCATTCGAAAGAAAGGAATTTCGATATAAATTTCCGGAATGAGCAAGAAATTGTCCCTTCCAAATAACTTGGACTCTCTTTCTCCGCTTTTCTAAATAGAGAACTAAAGAAAACGTATAACAAAGACGTAATTAGAACTTAGATAAGCGAAAGACCAGCTGCTCTTAACTGAATATAAATGCCTAGCTTTAGACTGAATACTGAGCAACACATGGCATCCATACTTTGTTCGGACAAGTTATAGAATGTCCAGATCAATAAGAAAGACGGAGAGAAAGCAAAAGAGGGAGAAAAAAGAACAATTCCCCTATATGAACATACTTTAGATGAATTTCTGGAATGATAAAAATTGACAGCCACTCTTGGCTATCTCTTTTTCCATTAAAAATAATTTTCTCCCTGTAAATCCTAGCTCCAATCTAGAAAGTCATGATAAATTAATGAACATTCGCATTAGAAGTCGAAGGCAAAACAGGAATAAATTTAAACTAAATTAGGTTAGAAGTTATTAATAAGCAATAATTTTGATAAATTTCGATGTGAACAATTTATCTCGGTTCATCGTTTATATTGGAAACTGTACAGCTTAAAGACTTGAAATTCCCTGTAGATTCGCCTTTCATTATTCTCCTCTACCTTCATTATATCTGCAGAATATACCAGTAAAGAGTTTTCTTAGTTATTATTTTGTTATCTAATTGCCGACAGAAATTTTAACAATTTAATTTCTTAAAATCGGTTGAAATCTTTTATAGAAAAGAAAATTTAATTTATAATTTCACTATTGTGATTTGAGCAGTTCTTCGACATCCTTCTATATTTGTGAAATATTAAGAATTTATATATATATTTTTTTTCTATATGAAAAAATCTACAGTTTTAAATAATTTAAAGTTTTGTCAAAGAGCATAATACTTTTCTTCAATTTGAGCAATTTATCTGGGCGTATCCGATATCCCGTCCGTAAGATATAACTTTTAAAAATTTATCGAGGTAATACAATTGAATATACAAATATTCGATAAGAGAAATAACATCAAGTGCGGTATTCAACCACAGTCAATAGTCAGGGAGTGGCAAAGAGAAAATACATCCGAATTTTCTCTCAAAATTAAAAATACTAAAACTTCTCCTCTTAAAAAATATGGAAATTTAATTTTTATCTTCTTTTCACATATCAAATTTTTAAATTCATTCAAAAAGTAGAACATCCTGTCATTAATATCAGTTTTATCATGGTAAAAATATTGTCGCTGGTGCCAATGTTAGAATTCTATAAATGTAATAACGCTGCAGAAAACGAGTCACTTTTTCAATATTTCGTATTTAGGTCAACATATATATATAATTACTTACATGTTCTTTTTTGTTGTGTTGGTTTTTCGTCTTATCCACATGGAAAACATTATCAATAAGTTCGCTCTGATAAACAAACGTTGAAATTTTTTATATTACTTATTGACACTGATTTTAAGCATAATAATGGCAATAATAATAATAATAAATACTTCATTGAAACAGTTAAAGAAGATTTAATACAAGAGCGATATAATGATTTTCATTAAGAAGAAATGAGATAATAATACTGCAGAAATATAAATATTTTCTGTACAGAAGACGAAAGTTATTTTAAACTCAAATTTAAGTTAGTGACAAAAAATTGATGAAATAAGGATGTAAATACAAATTTGGAATCACGAAATTTCAATTTTTTTCATGTAGAATATATAGCCTATAATGAGAGTAAAGAATAATAAGGATATTTATTATTAAAGTAAGAATTACGTTAATTAAAAATGAGAAGACGATCTAATCATTTCTAATTTTTATTAAATATTTTATACACATAAGATAAAACAATCCTTTCCTTTATCTTAAAATATAAAGTTACTAATGTATAGCTGACTTCCAAGTAACAGAAGTAACTAGTCATTAATTCTCCTGGATAATCTGAAAAAGATTAAGAAGATTACTTAAAAAGTCTGAATTATGAACAATATGCAGTTAATATTAAAAAATAAGTAAATTATATACATATATAATATTTGCAATATTGCAAATACTATATATAAATATTATTTACGATATTTAAAAAATTTATTTATTTGTAACAAAAAAATTACTGCAATATTTGTAATTTTAGTTCGATTCTAATTCCAGTAACTTATTATTTAAGATGTAATAAAGAAATAAATCGAGGGCGTTAACGAATTACATGTGAGATAATTAACCATCAGTTTCTGGTTGCGGTCCCGATTATCCGGATTAAAGATTATGCGGATAATCCAGCCAGTTAATCCGCGAGTCGAATAATCCAATCCCAGATCATGGCCTGTCTACTGTAGCAATAATTACAAATTATTTATTTGGAAAATATACATTATAATCAAATTACATTTATTTTGAATATCTACAATAGAAATATTAAAAATATTTTAGATATAACTTTTCTTACAGAAGTTTATTATATTCCGAAAAATTTTCATAATTTTCAACATATCTGATGATATTAGATTTATAACATTTTGCATCTCTTCTTTAAAATAATAATAAAGATAAAGACGATAATTCAGTTTGTTAACAATCGATTAAAAATATAAAGTAATTATAAAAGTAAGAAATCTTCATATAGGCCAAACTCGACTTTCGTACTTAATTGGTTCCTGAAATGTACGAAAATAGAGCAATGTAAAAAAAATCACGAAAAGTGTTTTTAAAATATTTATTTTATAATATTAGCAATGTTTGAAATATGTATTTTCACCAAAACAGATAAACTGACAACACACAACGTAACAAGAGAGGAGAGAGTGGCTAGCAGGAAGTACGTATAGTTTTAGGATATTTATCAATAAAAATTTAGGTATTTCGTTCATATTTAAAATATATACCAAATAGCGAATTGTACGAAAGTCGAGGACCGCCTGTATATTCTTTTATAACCTTTAAGATAAAAAAAAGGATTTTAATACAAATCAAAAATAATAATAAATATAATCGTATCAATATTTTTTATTAAGGAAACAAAAACTATTTATCAAAATCTCAAACAAAAGTCTTCGATTTCAATTAAATAAAAGATATGTATAGTTTAAAAAGTTATAGTTTTAACCATGTTAATGATAACGTCACTAGGTAACGATTTACTGTACTCTGACCTGAAAATTTATGCACGAAAAATAAGATAAAAAACGATTAGTTACATATAAAAACAATTTATATGGAAGATACATTATAAAAAAAATGTTTTGGCTATACTGTTAATAAAAACAGTA
>WUQG02021393.1:0-11410 GCA_011317285.2 Androctonus mauritanicus | reverse complement strand
AGTAAGCTCATTCGGAAGACGACTGTCCGTTTCGTAACACGAATGATCAAATACTAAGATGGAGAACATGGAAGTAAGTTAACTCTTAAACAAAATATAATACGTTAAATAATAAATGAATATAATGATAAAATAATGAGAGCATAATAAAATAATAAGTAGGATAGGTCAGAGTCAACCTCTTCACACTCTGAATGAAATTCTGAGGCAATCAATTATACTGTAATTATTTTATAATGTGGATTGAACTCCATAAACCACATTATAATCAGTATATATGTACAGCAACATTTTTGATTTTTTATAACCCTCTTCAAATAATAAAAAACTGTTATCACAATAAAACAGCAGTAATATCCTATTTATTATATTCAAAAGATATTTTTGTCAAAAATTTCTTAATTTTGTGAATAAAATTTGCTGATTGCTGAATTTAATATATTGACTTTATCACATGATTTTCAACTGCAACAGTTGAAAAATCAATCTGTATATTTTCAAATTATTTTAGGCAATTTTTATATTGATGCAAAATAAACATCTGATGATATTGGGATATAGTTTTTTTAATAATAAATCCATATTTCAGTTGTAAATTAGAAATATAATAAATTTCATTTTAAAAGAATGATTATTTTTATTTAATGAAAAATATTAAAAATTTTTTTGTTTTTTTCAAAAAAATAAATTTTAATCTGATGGATTTTTATCAATACTTTGTTAAATGCTGTTAAATGCTAGTTGGCAAAATTTGTATTCTAAATTTATTATTAATCATTAAAGTTTCCATTTATTAGTTATAAATTTGAACACAGAAATTTATAAAAGTAACTGATTCATTAATTTAACAATTGCATTGAAAGAATTCAAGGAAATCTTGCCTTGCTTGTTTCTTCTTTGTAAATTGTTTTTCTCTATTTTTCTGAATCTAGTTTAAGATGAATAATTCTACTTTTTTGATAATTTATTTTTGTTAAAAATAATAATAATTGTAATAAACAATACAAATTAAGAAGTATGATTAGTTGAATTTTTTTAATGAATTTTTTTTTTTTGAAAGTCTTGCATAATGAACATCAGTATACTTATTAAATAAGTTGATTTTATCAACATTTTTGCAAATATTGTTATGTTTGCAAATTTTTAATCTGGAATATTTTTATCATAATTTTTAACTGAAATTCCATGAAATCTTTTGAAAACATGCATTTTTCATCTTTTCTGTCTTTGTCAATACTATTTGTTTGAAAACTGGTTTTTTTTTATTGAATTAAATCATATACAAAATTGTTTGTAGCTTAAAGCAACATTTCAGCATAAACTAAGAATAACTTTAACTGTGGATATTTAATATCAAATTTTCAAAACTTGAAATCATGAAATATAAAAACATATTATAATGTTTATTTGAAAATCTATTTATAAATTTAATATGCTAATTGGAAAAATGTGCTTATTTTGAAGAATAATATAAAACATAAAATTTTGAGTTATAAGCAAATTTTTCAAATTTCTTCTAATATAATTTATATTTCATCTATCATTCCAAAATTTGGAATGGTAGCTGAAATGTAAACTTAATGTATGTATCATACTTAAAATCTATAATATTTTGAAATCAGCATTAAAAAAACTTTAAAACAATTTAATACTTACAATATTGTAAAAAATAGAAAAGATTTGTCGATTGTTGATTCTATTGAAATAACAAATAACTTTTAAACTTCTTTTGGAAAAAATAAAATCCAGTGATACAATTCACTGGATTCTATATAATAATAATAATAATAATAATAAATTATTTATTACATATTTTCAAATGGATTGAACCCTCAAAAATCCTCATCCCCTATTTGATTTTGATTATATTTGGCATGCAATTCTTATAATTGTGTTGAAGCTTTTATCAGATTTGAAGAGTCTGCTTGTATTTCTGAAGACTTATGGCAATCCCAAGTACAAATGCACAAAAAATATTATCTACATATAACTTATGGAATAATATTTTAATTTTTAAAAACTAAATTTTGTTAATTGAAATTTTAAATTTGTTATTGTATTCATCATTCAGAATACTTTAGAGCCATAACTTGTTATTGTATGTTGATCAAGAATGATATTTCTTCCTCTCTCATTTACTATTTCAGTTATATACTTAACAAAACAGTTCAGAACAAAAATAAATATTTAAGATTCAGAGTATGGAATTTCTAAATATAAAATCCTATAAAAATTAATGCACTACTAAAATCTTTTTAATTTTGAAAATAAAGAATTTATAAAATTAATAATAAAAAATATTAAAGAAGCTAAAATCATTTATATTATTGATATATAAAAAAAAATTGGAATATTTAATTTTATATTGTATGAAATTTTATAACACCATTGCTCTCAATCAGGGATGTATGATTGTTAAGACTAAGAGCCACATAGATTCCTGTGACTTATAGGAGGGCCACCAAAAAGACCACAAAAGTTATATATCATATCATGTTTATTAATTACATGCTACAAAGAAACATAATCAAAAGTAAATAAAGAATTTTTAATTGGATGTGTGGTATTGCATTTATTTAACAATTTTTTTTTTATGTAAGATTCAAAATTTAGAGTAGCTAAACACAAAATTGATTCTAAATTATCATTAGCAATGTTCATTAGTTAAGTAGCAGTCCATCTTATATGCATGCTTACAATTTTTTTAAATTACCTATTTCACACACACAAATACAGTAAAAATAATGTTTGTTATTACAAATATGATTATTAATTTTCCTTATTGTTTAAAAACATCATTATAGAACCACTGTAAAAAATAATTTCACATCAGAAAAATATTATTTGAAAATTCATTGTTCAAAACTACAAATAATAATAATTCTTTTTTTTTATATTTTTTATGTCCCTTTCCAATCAGGGAGATTACTAAGGAGTGGGACCAATTCCAACCATGGGTTGCACGTACATCCAACACCCAAGATAGACAAGACTAAATATTTTGTCCATTAACAGGGAGTGTCTGTTATTGGGAGACAAACTTATCTTATGCACTTGAAAACACAATGCATTTTGCTTAGTTATAATTTTTTTTATGTTCCTTTAACATTTTCCATCAGTATTTGGGAACAATTTTCAATCAGGATTAAAAAAATATTGATTCCAAGAATTAACAATATAAAATAATTAAACAATGAAACACAGCATTACAGAAGAATGATAGATTATTAGATAGATAATAAGAACATCATTAATAAAATAATGTTAATTGTAAAAAGGTGCAAATTTAAAGCATAAGAATAAAATTTTACAGGAATAAGTTAATAATAAAAATAGCAAGCATATGATAAGTTGTAAAAGAATTCATAAGTTATAATAGAGTAATTAAATGTTAATTATATACAGTAATTTGTAATAATAATTAAAATATTAAAAATTATAATCATAAAATAAAGATCATTTGATAATTTTTTAATTGGTTAAATAATAATTTATAGTTGAATTAAGAGATTTTAATGAATATTAATAAGAATGTAAAAGTTATATGCTCCCAAATAGTGATTGCAAATGTTAGTGGAAAATTTTAAAAATTTGATTCTTTAAGCAAAATGAATCATTTTTTCAATAAGTATGAGTCAGAATTGGAACTATTTTTAATACTCACACAAGTTCAACCTCGACGGGTGTTAATGTTTTGTAGGGAAAATGGTGAATCCAAAAATTTTACATCAATGTCTTTCCATGTCTGCTATCAGGAGTGTCCAGTATTGGAAGTTGAAATATATTAATCTCCTATTTAAAGAGACAGGGTTCAAGGGTTTTGTCTGTTAATAAGGACTGTCTATTAAGGGAGGTTCGATTATATATGTATATGAAAAAACTTATATGCATAATACTATTCATTGCTATCTGTTGTTTCAATTAACAAGCAGAATTTGCTCTTATGATATAGGTTCTTATTAGTGTTGAGCAAATTCAATACCGGTATTTTTGTCATAGAGAGCTTCTAATTGCTCATGATTGGGTGCATACATAAATACTACTAAGAATATGAGACAATAGCTAGTTAACTGCTCTTTATAATAAAAGTATTTGATTTTGCCCAACATTAGTTCTTACAATATGTAGATTTGCCTATTCTCAAATATTTTTGAATTTTGAAGGATGGTTGACTTTGATTTGTTTCAGTTAGTTCCTATCTCTATTTCTGAAATCAATTAAACCTGTCTCAATTCCTAATGACAATTAGGAATTTTCAATTTGAAAATTTTATATTGTTTCAATCTACTTGAAATCATTGAAGGAATGATTTTGATTGGTTCTAGAATCTAAAATATATTTCCAAAACATCTTATTTCAGTATATTGAAAATAAATTTATTGCTGAAACATCAAGTAGAATGTTTTGGGTAAAAATTTTGTGCTTTGAAACAAACTATAGGTTATACATAAGAAGCAATGAGATTTTAAAAGATTTTAAATTTTGATATATGAGTTTTATTTTATAAATGAGAGATTACTATAATTTTTTTAATATTAATCTATTATTTAATTGATTTACTATATAAATATATATATTATATAAAATTTAATTGATACTTTTTTAAATAAAATGGTATTAAGCTTTTGAGTTTTATATTAACCTGTTTATTAATATTTAACATAAAAACCGTTTGAAAGCAAAATTATTTCTATTGTAATTTTTTAAATTTATATTAATTTATTTTTCTAAATTATTTCATTATTTTTGTATTAATATTTGATATAGATATACTTTTATTTTGTTTTTAAAATACAAAAATTTTCACAAAAATAAACTTTTAAATGTAAATCTTCATTATTTAGTTACAAAGAATTTTAATATTAATATTTGATCAGAAAATATTCTTCAAAAAATAAAATTATAGTTTAATTTAAAAATGTTTTCTTTCAACAATTATTTAATTGCATTTTATACAGAAGTCAGGAAATTAATTAAAGTAATAAATTAAACCAAAAAATTTAAAAAAGATGCAATTTTCAAAACAAAAATTTCTTTTCAAATATTCATAATTCCATAAAATTGATTATTCCATATTTTGTAATTGATATTAATTCCCTGACCTCTTTTTAATAAAAGTATGATAAAAAAAAAAAAGCTAATGATTTTAAAATTTAAATTTATATATTTCCAAGACTTATATTAATTTTTATTTTTAAATATAAGGTTAAATGATGATTTTTTTGAATTTATACTCATACATTTAACCTTTTACATGCCACATCAAGTAATTATATTTTGTTTGGTAATTTTTTTATTTTCCTACTTATTTTGCTGCCATTTTATGTGTCCAGAGGGCAGTAATGCCCAGGAGCAGGGCGAGACAGGTCAGTAAGGAAATGGCAATAATTATTTATTTTTTTATTTATTTGGAAGTCCCAGCATCAATTTTTTAATAAACTTAATAATGAAATATTACAAGAGATTGCTACTCAGTTCTGTAGTTTTCATTAATTTAAAGTATCTTAATTTCAAAATCATTATTAATATGAAACTTGGTATGTAAAAGGTTATTAATTGTAATTAATTTTCTGTAGGGCTGGGCATTATTTAAATTTTATTTTTATAAAATAAAAATATAAGTATTAATTTATATACCTAAGAGATAACTTTAACTTTGATAAATTGTAGTTAATTATGAAAATTAATTCAAAACTTTTAGGGGAATTTTCCAAAAATAATGATAAAACTGATATTATTATCTAAAGCATTAACTTTAACTTTTTAAAATTATTTTCTTAAAATATTTTGTCAGAATATTCAATTTAAATGATTCAGCTTAAATTTGTTATATATTAAATAATAAAAATAAAAAGTTTTTAAACTAAAATTACATCTATAAGAATAATTTTATTTTATTTTATGTTTTATTTTAATTGGAAAGTCAGTTTCATTCATTCTGTTTAAAAGAATACTTTAACAGAAACTTTCTCTGCATTGAAAAATTTAACGTAATGTCACTATAAAATTTATTGTCAAAAAAATTGAATATAAATTAATAGTGCTAAATTATTCATTAACCATTACTAATAAATAAAGCAAATGTTACTAAATTAATGTATTAGATTGATTATTTTATAATCAAAATATTACTTAGAATTAAAAATGTATTCTAGTATTTATTTTTAAATGATTGAAATGAATAGTATAGTTGATTATGATAACAGATTTTATAATAATATATTTTATTATATTTTTTAATGGTTATGTTTATATGATGATCCAGAAATAATTTTATTTTTAATTTTATATTCTTAAAATATGAATAATATGGATACTTTGTATATTTGTGATAATAGAAAAATGTTCAAAAGTACTAAATAAACCACTTGTTGGTTTATAATGTTTTATATTATCTTTTATCTGATATTCTATTATAAACACAAATTATAAATAATATATCAGTTGATGATAAAATATTAAAATAGAAAAAAAAATGTTATCATTTATGAAACTAAATTATCTCTATTGAATGCAATAAAGTAGGGATGAGCAATCTAGTAAAAATTTAGGCAAATTTAGAAGGGAAAATATATATAAGCCTATAATTTTTTATTGAGATGCCTATAATTTTTTGTATAAGAAGGTAACATATTTACATGCTATTTTAAAAATATATTTTAGATAGCATTTTATATTGTATGTTAAGTGTACCAATTAGCTTAAAATTTTATTTTTATTGTCATTTTGTTGTTTATTTAAATTAGAATCAAAGCAGAAAAATTAAATAGTAATTTTTATGAAAGCTGGAATTTTCATTTTTATTGTATTTTCTGCAGTAAAGTATTTGATTGAATTAACAGTAATATAGTAAAAATTAAATAACAATTTTTTGGGAATATAGTTGCTATTTATTGATTTTAATGTTTCTAACTTTTTCTTACTGTTTTATGTTACTTTACTAAAAGTCTATTCTCAAGAAATCAACATTATTTAGCAGTTCTTAAGTTCACAAAGAATTTTTATTTAAAGGAAACATTTTCGATGCTGCTGCACCCTCACCAAATGTTAGCCTGATGATGGTGCAGCAGGATCGAAAACATTTCCTTTAAATAAAAATTTTTTGTCAACTTAAGAACTGCTGAATAGTACTGATTTCTTGAGAATAGACTTTTAATGTTTTTTTTGCTTTGCTTTATTTTGTTATATTTCTTTTTTTCTGAAAATAGATGATCCACTGCATTATAAATTTAGGCAGATCATGATTTGGTTTATCCCTATTCTCAATAAATATGTATGATATTAAAAATATTAATAATTATAAAGATTTAAAAAATAAAACAGCTTTTTAGTTATTAATTAAAATCCATTTAATTATTGGAAACTAAATTCATAAAATGTAAAATAGTTATTAATCAAATATTCAATTATCAAACTGCTATATGGCAAGCACTCTTTGTAGTTGTGTAGAAGTGTGCATGCTGTATAGTGTTTTTATTTGAATTTAAATGGAAGCAGTTTAAAGGTTTAATATATCAAAACCACTCTTATGTAACTTGAAGAATTTGTTTATTGGAAAAAAGCAATGAAATTGAAATGTTTTGTTGTCTAACTTATTTTATATCATCTATTATATTTATTATTGCTATTAGAAGACAACATAAAAACTGATAAATGTTAGGTTTTGTTGAGCTTTTGCCATTCATAAAATTATTTCAGGTCCAGAAATACATTCATAAATACAGTAAATTTTTATTATCTTCTTAATATTTTAATATGCATTCCATATATAAAAAAAAATTATTATTTTCCTTTAAATTAGACAAATTTTGATTTATTATATTATTTAAGTTTTTATTTAATTTTAGAAAACTTTCAAAAATTTGAATTTTAGTTAGAATTTCATCCAGATATCATGTATAAATCATGATATAAATTAATATAATTAATGATAGCATGAATAGTATGTTAAAAGGTCTATCATATTCTTAATATCATTCTCAGTATAAATTCAAAACACAGTTTGATTTTTCACAATTTGTATATTTTATTTTATTCAATATTTTGCTAATAATATTTAAAATAAAATTTCACTATGTTAATTTTAAATAAATATAAATACTTATTAAAAATATTTAAATGTCATTAATGAAATGCCATTAAATAATAATAATTTTCTTAGAAATAGCAATTTATTTTTAATTTATTTATTAGAAATAACAGAAATATGAAAATTTATGATTTTAAATTTGTATTCTTTATTTTTATCCATATCATCATTGACAAATATAAAAAACATTAAGATGATTATTAATATTATTTTGTCATATTTGATATTCTAAGATAAAAGAAAACAAAACTTATTAATAACATTATAGATTTAAATAAAATTGTTTCAGTTTATAATTGGTTTTTTTCCTTTTTATATTTAAAAATTTGGCATTACTACTAATACTTTAATTAGCAGATACAATTTAAAATATATAAATATATATATAAACTAATTTATTGTGTTGCAAACAAGCAAATATTTTATTCATGAAAAGAATAATTCCATTTCATTATAAAAGAGCATAACTCACTTTCAATATTTTGATAAAAATCATTTTAAATATTTAATTAATCATAAAAAGTATTCTTAACAAATATAACTTTCTTATACAGTTAGCTGAGTTAAATTCATGATGTATAAGAGATAATTCAAATTTAAAGTAAGATATAACTTTAATCAGATGTTTTCGTTATAGGAGAAAAATAAACTTTGAAAAATATTTCTAACATTTATTTAATAATGATAAGATAAAACACTTTTAAAGTAAATAATTGAAATATAAGAAGAATATTGGGATTGTGCATCTTCTCTTAAATAAATATAGTGCAAAAATAGCCACAGTACACTTATTCAAAGATTATGTCCAATGTTATCCAAGAAAAAACATTTTTTGAATGCTTTTCGTGGATAACATTAATTTTCAATAATTTCTCTGGATAATGTAGAAATATTAATTTTCTTTACTTGTATGGCACTATATTTATCTAAAAAAAAGAAATAATGAATTTAAAAGCAGTTTTCTTATGCATAAATATAAAAAAATGTTCTTTTTTGCTTTAATTAAATGATATAAAAAATTCTCAAGATTGTAATTTAACCACAGTTATAGTTTCAATCAAAATAAAAATGCGACTAGAACTTTATATAAAATATTTCTTTGTGAAATCATTTTTTAATTTCAATATATCCAAGCTTGAATATTTTATGTATACATACAGCATTTAAAAAATTGTTGTAAAAAGGTTATCAGCATATGAATGATTTTTCTAGAATTTCTTTGTTGCATATATTAATCATAGTTTATTAAGTAAATGGAAATATTGTAAATTAGGAAATCAAGAAAATAAAAATAAAATAACAGTGGAAAATATATGATGGTATTACTATATTCCTCAACTTTTTTCAGGTAAATATCATATACCTTCTGTTTCTCAAAAGAGAAAAACAATAAAATAAGATTATCAGATCTCAATAACAATTTAAAAAATTATTTATTATTATTGATTTTCCTACAAAATAACAATATATTTTAATCATAAACATCTCTAAAGCAGGAATAAAACATTTTTATGCATAGCAGAATATTAATACTAGATATTGTGAATAATATATTTTATTAAAAATTAAATAAAATATATTTAGTTATTAAACGTTATTTTATAACTAATTATGAAATTTATTTATGTTAAAATAATATTACCAAATAAGCACTCAGCTGCAAAAAGTATTTATTTGGTAATATTAATTTAGATTATATGAGTAGAAGCAACAAATTCAATAGGAGCCTATGTCAATTTATTTACTGACTAAATTATATGTTTTAAAACATTTTAAAGATTATTACTCATAAATTCTATATTTTAAAATTATTTATTTTGTTTTGAATCAAATCTTTATATTCTCATTGGTTTATTTAATATTTTCAATTTTGAGCATTTTACTTTATTGACATTTTCTAATGTTTTTTTTTATGATTATTTAAATTTAATTTTCAATTATCTAAATAATTTGAAGTTTTATGTATATATTCATTTATTTTTTTCTTTTTAATTTTGTCTCATACACTACCATTTTTGTTTAAATAATTTTATGTTTCAAATTTAAACTGGTATTTAAATTTTGAATTCATACTCTGTATTTTGAAGAAGAAACTGGAAATAACTAACTACTTTAGCTTGAGTACATATGTCAAAATATATGTTAAATTTTAAATTAATAGATAATCTTACTCCAGGTTTTGCTTTGTATACAATATAATACCATTTTTTTATGACCTATATATAGTACATCTTCTGCTGATTTTATAATTATAACACTTCTTTTTATTGTGATGCTATAATTTGATGAAAATAAATGGAAAAAATTTTTTAAATTTATTCAATATATTTTTTAAAAAAATTAATTTTAAAATGACTATAATTAAATTTAATTCCCAGTAGTAATGATTTTATATAATTCTTATTAATTCATGATAATATTTATATAATTCTTGGATCCATAATCAAATATTCACTAAATAGCAGCAGTTTATTCAACATTTCATGAAATATAATTTTTTAAATAAATTATTCTATGAATTATTTTCATAAATTATTGATTTTTTTAAATTCAAATGCAGTACAGGAATACCTCACTTAGTACCGTTAATTGGTTCCTCTAAAATACCAAATTGAATGAATCCGCACTGAGTGAAACATTATTTCTATAGGAAAATGAGTAATTCATTCCTATCAGATTTTGTTAAAATAAAAATATTTGTATATTTATCTAAAATTAATGAAAAATAATAAAAGGATAAAAAGTAAAAATAATGGAACACTTTTATTGCTTTATCTTTGTACAAAATAAAAAAAAAACATTATTTTTTAACTAGAAAATCAGCCAGTTTTTTGTCCACGATGAGGCTATCATAAAGACTAAAGATAAGTTATCTCTGTGGACTGTATCTGCTACCAGCCCCCTCTCTTGGCGATCAAGTTTGTACATATGCACACACTAATACCTGACCAATCAGCACAGTTCATTTTGGCAGTATTACAGTGCCTGCCACTTTATAAAATCACTGCTTAATAAAATCAACCACTTTATGCAATCAAATCCTTAGGAATGGATTCAAATCAATGCAATACAACTGAAAAATTACTGGGTAATAAAATCAACATGGCCATTTATAAAAATCATTCATTGCAGGTGCAAAAATAAAAATTGCTTTTCTAATCAAATTTTTAATTCAAAATTCACCAGTTCTTTGGCATTCCAATTGCAGGTGTTCGACCAGTCCATATGAATCACAGAAAACTGAAGAGTGTAAAACAATAAAAGCAGTGATAATTAAATGTAATTATCAGCAATAAAATTTTCAGAAATCTGAGTGAAAAT
>WUQG02021382.1:0-11411 GCA_011317285.2 Androctonus mauritanicus | reverse complement strand
AGGATGCCCACTCCTGCGGATGGATTAGTCTGATGGTGGAGGACGGGGATCGACAGGTGGGCCCGGATCCCATGATCTATATTTTCCAGGGGTGGGACCCGAGATTCGAACCCGGATTCTCCAGAGTGGAAAGTCGAAGCGTATCCATATTTAATTATGCCGAAGGGTATCCACATTTATCCAGAAGCGTATCCAGTGGAAAGCCGAAATGTATTCGCATTTAATCATGCCGAAATGTCGGCCGGATTGTCCGACATTTCGGCTTGATTAAAGTTAATGTATTAAAAGATGTCACCGAAATTAAAACGATTAATTTATATTCTAAATTCTATAAATGTTAATCTAAGTATATTAGTTGTAAAATATTGGCCGGATGGCGGCATGTTAAAGTGTTCGCTTGCCATCTTGGATAACTGGGTTCAATTCCCGGTCCCACATCTTTTGTTTTCCAGAATTCCGGGCCCGGCTATCGATTTCAATCGATTCAATTTTCTGATTAACTGCACCGTGGGTGCTGGCTAGACGGTGATAGACTGAAAGTGCAGCGGCCAGATAAAGCGTATCCACGAGTAATATGGCGGCTTAACTTATGATAATTAACATAACCGAACCGTTGTAGGGATAATGTGAGAAAGCCATATCGTTATCCTGGCTTTAAAGTTTAGCTCTATCTGCTGTCAACCATAAAAATTAAAATTATTATGAAAACCAGTCGAAACTGCCCGCGTGGAGACTTTTGTTTTCTCGGTAAATAAACAGAAGATAGAATAAACAGAGAGGGAAAAGCGTTAGATTATTTTTCAACAATAGGTAATTAAATCCGATACAGAAAAGAAGGTAACAGGAGAACTACGATATTTGGAAAGAGAAAGGAAAGAGTCGGAGTTGGTCTGTCGAAAATATAGAAGAAAAAGGAAAACCATGTTCTTTCTCATTGGCGGCGTCCGACGAAGACCAAGGAGCGAAGATGGCATTCGTCCTAAGAAGAAATACGAAGGAAAGAAAGATGATGAAAGAATCATGCCATTCTCTCCCAGGTATGTCCACACCACTCAGAATCGAACAGCTCTCTTATTCAAGTGTTAAAATTGTAACTCTCTTCTTATTTTTTATATAGCTCATTTAACTCTAGAGCAGTGGTTCTCAACCTTTTTGTGGCGGCGGAACACTTTTGGTACTAATAGCAAAAAATAGCGGAACACCACCTTTCTTAACTGTCTAAAGAAGGAAAAAATTAATAAACTACAGAATGGGCAATACAAATATATATTTTTGTCTCTAACAAATAATAAACTAGTATCCAAAATCAAACTATAGTGTGTTTCACTTTAACATCAGTGTGACCTCAAGAAATGACGTCGCTATGTGATCTAGGCACCTAACAAGCAAAAGCGTGTTCTACCAATAGATATTTTAATGTATAAATAGGAACATAAATATTATACGCGAATGTTAACCAAGCAGAAGTAGGACATCTCAATTATTTATGTGGAATTGTATCAAAACTTAGCTTTAGAATTGGAAGATCAAACGTAAAAATTTAAAATTTGAAAACTCCTTTACAACAGGCAAAACGCTTGAGGCGACTCGATTAATATTAAATTCATGAATACAAGATACAAATAAAAACTAAAAACTGTTAGGAGGGGTAGGAGTAAGACGAATAGACATGTTGTCAAGTTGTTCAATTTATCGCAAAATAGTTTTATTAAAATATTTCGATTATTGAATATTTAATACTTAATTATTTAATAAATTATTTCGCGGAACATCTTGAATAGGTTAGCGGAACATCAGTTGAGAACCACTGCTCTAGAGTTAATAATGTTAGTTGTATTTGGCCTTTCGTCCTTATCTGGAAAGATGAAATTTTGGCCATTTTTAAAGGGAAAAATCTGCACACTTATTTAATGCGAATTAAAATTCGATTTTAATAGACTGATTAGATTCTTAAATTTAATAAAAAATCGATTAGTTCAAAAATTACTAGGAGAAAATCTTTGAAGTTTTTACCATTTTTAAATAATTAAATCTAAAGGATCGATATATCATGGAAAAAGATATATAAACGATATATCATCGGGACCTTATTCAACGGTACTCAATTTCATAAAAATTGAACGAATAGCCTTGTTAAGAAATTTGACTAACTAGATATGCTGTATGTTTTACTAGACATGTTTTATGACTAATTAGGCACGCTTTATGTGTAATTAGAATTCTATATATAAAACTAGATACGTTTTATGTCTAATTAAATATTTTTTACCTCTAACTTACAATATCTCGAAAGTTTTGAATATCCGTCATTACTTAATTTTATTTTGTTCCTTTTAAAATTAATTAAATTAATCAAAATAAATTATCCGAATCGGAATTAAGAAAATAAAATTATTCATATTTTGTGATTAATTTGTAACCTGATTAAAATAGTTTAGTTTGAATCAAGTTTTCGGACCTAGCCCAAGCATTTTTGACCTGTGTCGTCGACGCCGATCCACGCGGTGCGGAGGAATGTCATTTGGGGGCTACTTCCTGCCCTTCCCAGAAAACTTATGTCGATGATCATCTGGCGAATCCGATAGCGCAGCGTTTCAGCTCTTGCCATCAATTCCAGAGTTTTTGCCCCATATCTTAATCGTATTCAAATTTAAACTTTTTTAATTAATAGAAGAACCATCAAATTCGAACAAAAGCTTGAAGAATTAAATACCCTTTTAAGACAATTCGAGGTGACCCGAATTATCTGTAGCGTGATAGCGTGATCACTTGACGAAATTTGTTTCCAATATATCAAAAGCTGTGGGAATGTATACAGAAGAGAAAGAAAGATAGTTATTTACTTCCATATTGACTGATGTCCGTAGTTTCGTTTCTCATTAATCATAATCTTATATTAGTAGCGAAACGGAGCTGGCAGGCTGGATATGGCTTTTGCAGTCGATCCCTATAAATAGAGTAGCCTATTGTTAGAAAGGTTTAATTCTCGGATTTTCGCCACAGCCAAAATTTTTGTCGTTATTAATAGTTTAAAAATTAAACGACAAAAATTAAAATTAAAACTATAGTTTATATTAGTGTTAACGGCATAACACTACGTACGACTTAATTGATATCTTAATTTAACGCCACCGATATCTGTCACCACCATATCACGCGTCCGCCATGATGACGACGTGACCACGGCACGCGTTATTACGTCATGTCGGCAACGATAATTATTAATTTAAAAACTAAGAAAAAAAAATTAAATTCAAAACTATGTTGTTCTTATAAAAAGACCAATTCCGCGGGAGATACAGTAATGGGCATGTAATGATTCCGTATATGTTTTCGGAGGTGTTTATTCCAGTGATGAGTGTGGATCTCTGAAAGGAGTCACCACTCATTTATATTAGCAGATAATGTTTAATTTTTATAAATACTCGAATTTCGTACGCCGACAAGGCATTTATAATATTCTTTCCCAATCAAATTCGTTTAATACCCGTTTATTATATTTTGATTGTAAAAAATATTTTATATTTTGTTTCACTAGGAACATCGATAAAAAAGGTGACTTTATCCATGTTAAATCTGTCGTCTACGCCATAACCATTTTTTTCTATAGTATGACATTAGAGAATGGCAGCCAATAAATATAATGTAAGATAATAAGTAGGCTTGGCAACCAAATAAAAGCCATGTTAAAAAATTTCCTTTGAACTGTCATTATTTTCTCTTACCAGTACATTGCTTGAGAATAAACTACGGTTACCATCCAGGAAAATGCGTTAATGATTGATGATTGAATCGGTGTTTACAGATCCAACTTATAAATTTCCAATCATAAAACAACTTAGACTCTATTTTTTTAAATCCTCGCTTTCCATTTTTAATTAGATTTTCTGACAAGAATGTAACTTATTCATATCCACAGATAATGTACTTTAACTTTCTTCTCAATATTGTATTATTCCTTTCCAGAGCCGTGTCGCGCTTATTTTCTTTTGTTTCGATTCTCTGTTCTTTTCGCTTTGGTCTCTTTAATTTTATTTCCACTTTCATTAAACTATCGTCTCTACATTCACGGATTGGTAATTCGATTCCATTGTATCCGTCTAATTTCTAGAGAAAAGAAAGATAATAATCGCACCTAAAAATTAAACTTTTGCAGCATTTGGCATCCATCATAGACAACAAAATTTCAAACCAGGAACTCAAAGTTAGTAAAATTTAATCCTTTCAAATCAGTATGATTTATTCCATACATCACCATACACTTTAAAATAAATATATCGACCAAAAAATCGTAGTCAACATATATCGTATTCACAACCATCATTGGAGAAAAGTTTACATTTTCGGTAAATAAAAACGTTGTCATGCGTTTTATAATACTCGAGAGACAAAAAAGTTAAGTGGTGGTGATGAGAAAGGTGAAAATTAACCATGGTCTTTTTCAAAATATGAAATGTTTATAGATTAGACAACCAAGATATCAATTATATCTTCATTCTAATCTATAAATATTTTAATACACTACATCTGTATTTTTATATTTGATTGTTTTCGCTATTTTCTATGTGCCGAAGATAAACTTTTTTCGATGCGTTCACTTAGTTGTCTAATCTAGTTCAGGCGGGTTCTGGCCGAGTCTTCGATAGGCTTTATTTTGTATATATTGTTTATCGAAAGAGAAAATGACAGAATCTTTAAATCTCTATTGTATAATCGAATAATTTTCCCAGGTAAAAACAAGATAAGGTATTCAACATTAATCTATTTGCTTATATTATTGTATAATGTTTTTGTTTTTATTAAAAGAGATATAGAGCCTATCCATAAATTTAACCCATCGAAAAATGAAGACGACCCGAAGAGGATATTCGAAGTAAGTTCGACCCGAACAGGAGTTCGAAGAAAGAGAAAAAGGACTTCTATCGGTAGTAGTGTGGAGGGTTACTAGTGGGAAAGAAAGGACACCGTTATCGATTCTTCCAAACGTGGATTAAACCATGGGTCAAGTTTCCCCTCATCTAACATTATAATTCACAATTATTGTATTTTTGTTTTATATTGAATATAATTTGCTGCTGGCCAGGTGACTATAGCGAAAGCATCCTCCGCATTTATCTTGGACTTGGTTGAATATCCGAGTCCCATACTTCCAGATTTTTTCGAGAGGGTTCTGATCCCACCCCTCGAATTCCATCTTTCAACAGATGGCTGACTCTATAATGGAAGTAGACCATAGTGGAACTGGAATAGTCCACCTATAAAGTGGTATATATATATATATACAGGGTGGAAGAAAAATCTGTATCCTTCCACATAACTTAAAATCACAGATATAAAAAAACTGTTAATACCAACAAATAGGAAGTCATAGGTAAGCTATCTGATAATGACCTTCAAACGAGTTGATTACGCAAATGAGAACAGTTGCAAACCCTATCTCATAAATTGTAACAGGTAGAGAAAAATTTCCAATTACAAACTTGTTCAGCATTCATTTCTTAACCCAATAAAAAACTTTATCAAAATCGAATGAACAGTTCACTCAAAAATAAAACGAAAACATTTTTACACGCGAAGGGTTGACACTTATTTCTAACATGTAAGTCCCAACCAACACCAAAACATAACACCCCAAATCAATAAATTGAAACACCGAGGCTAATCAACAAGCAAAACAGATTTGCTCAAAATGTTTTCCATCAGAAGCTAAATACGGTTGAGCATGGTGTTGGATGGAGTTCTTCAAACCTTTAGAGTGCCAGTAGAAATCTCTGTACAAACAGAAATGATACGGTCTTGAATATCCTCTACTGTTACTGTGCAAGAATGAAAGTTACTATGGCTTCATCAATCGCTTTTGTAGACAAACTGATCTCGCGCATTTCAAGAAATTGATGTATGATAGATCTAAGTGTTTCATTTTTGTGAGAACTATTCATCCGATTTTGATGAAGTTTTTTTAATGTGTTCAAAATTGAATGCTGGACAAGTTTGTAATTGAAAATTTTTTCCTATCTGTTATGGTGCATGAGATAGGATTTAACGTATCTTCATTTGCATAATCAACTCATTTGAAGGTCGCCATCAGATAGCCCACCCTTGACTCCTATCTTGTCATGGTTCAAAGATCTGTTAATGTCAACAAAGACTGACACTCTTGTTGGCATTAACATGTTTTTGAAATCTGTGAGAGTTATTTGGAGGGTACAGACGTTTCTTTCACCTTGTATATAGCAATAATTTGATGTTAATTTTATTTGATTTATGAAATGATTAGCAGAATGTATCAGACACTATTAGGAATAAGTAATTACAGGGCTAAGTTATAACTATTATGTTTGAAAAACAATTATTTTAGGGGAAACTGTTTTAGACTGTTTTCGGTATTGATTGTTTACAGTTTCATCGGTTCAGTTTGTTTAATTCTGTACTCATGATCAGAAGATTGGCCAACTGATGAATTTGCGGGTCATTTTGCAGTTCAATCTGAAATATATGATTTTGTTTCAGACCTATGGAGATTAGTGCTGCTGCGTTGTTGCGCCTTACTCGTGCCATCGATCGATCCTGTGGCCCATCTATTTAATATACTATTATTTTAAATATTATTTGTTGAAATTCTAGACGATTTTAAAGCCAATCAGATTTAATGTTATTTTTCTCCATTCCAGTAAAATTTTTTTCAAACTTCTGATTGACGTTTGTTAAATATACCACGGCCAGCTTATTTACTAATTATAAAAATGCTCACTTGACTAAATTTAGATGTCTCGACTAACAGTTGTAAGTTAGATTATGTTAGTTAAACTCCATATCGTACTCGAGATACTCTTTACCATCTACTTTCGGTCCACTACCGGCTGGCCAACACCCACCATGAGGTCAACCTTAAGATCAAAGGATGGAATTCAACGGGTTGGGCCCGGAACTCTTTCGAAAATCAGAGTTATAAGGACCTGTCTTTTGCAATACTTCTGAAAAAGTATTATTGTGTGTCTAAATCAGTCTTATAATAATTTTCTAATAATTTTCTAATAGCTATGTCACCACCAGTTATCGAGTGGAAGATGGAATTTCTGGAAATGATTAAAAGTCAGATATCGAGTTTCATCCACCTTAGTGTTATAGTTAACAGTGAAAGTAGATATTATCGCATTGGAAAATAGTGATACAGATTTTTTTGTCAACAGATGACGCCACTTTCCGTTCTGTAAGACTACTAAATGACGAAATGAAACAAATCCTTCCATAGGCCGCCTACTCCGGCGGAGAGATCAGTCGAATGGTGGAGAATGAGGTGGAGGGGCCGAGCCCGGACCCGCAGATAGACAATTTCAAGAGGTGGGACCAGAGCCTCCAACCCGGGTGTTCCAGAATGGAAGGCCGTAATCTTTCCAGGCGACCGACAATTACGACATTGATTAAAACGGAAGAATTTGGCATTTAACTGTTAACGTTTGCTGTAAATGATTGGCCAACGGTAATTTCCAGCCTTTGAGAATTAGTTGGAAAACTATATTTTAATATTTTGGAAAATATATTAGTGTGAGAAAATGAATCGCACATTTTTAAAAATGATTAAACGATAGTTAGCATATCAGAAAGCCAACTATCCAGACGGAAGTATTTTGACACAGCTTCATCTGTTGACTAAATTGCTAAATTTTGTCGATGATTAAATAATGCTACATTTGTTTTAAAAAATCAATGAAATAGCTCAATTATTTAAATCCGAAGATGGAAAACAAGTTTTCTACATGCGGTTGTTGCATTTTTTATTGTTTAGGAGATTACCAGGCACAAACAAACACAAGATAAGATTTGATAGTACGAAATATTTAATTTTTATTTTTACCTATAAAACTTTGAATTTCTCTAGTTGGAGCAGCGATTGTCGGGGTCAAACCTAAAATATTCTTTTTACGTAACATCGAAATGTAAATACCGTACATTTTAAATTTCCAACTTGTTACGAAAATTTCGGTATTTGTTTTCCTTCTTTATTCAGCAAATTTTCTCTCTTACATTAGACATTCTATCTGTGGAGACAATTGGCTGGAGCGTACCTCGGGCCCTATTTTTTCCACCGGAATTTTTCTTCAATCCTATATATTTTCCGTTCCCAAAAGAATACTACACTTTCTCCGAGTTTCTCCGCTAGGAAAAGCGAAAAGATGGGGACGATCTATCTCACTTGTCAGTCCTAAATTTAGACGTTGACTACATACCGAGCAACGTCAGACATAATGGGCCGGACAAAGGATCGTATATCTTATAATTATTAACAGTAAAAACTCCGTATCGATGTATCAATACCTATATACCGCACAGTTGTTTCGATCGGTCCATTACGGTACCAGTCGATAGTAACTAGTCGTCTATACACTACAGCTGGCCTGTCAAAATTGGCAGTTCGGTGCGACCGGCTCTACTTACATAAATATTTTTAAATATCATACATATTATCTACTTTAACTATTGTACGTCGATCAATAATATAATAGAAGCCGGCTAATTCAAATAATAAATTAAACTTAATTTTATCTGTTTTTTTCTTTTTTACCTAACCTTTTAAAATTTTATTCCCTTATAAAACGGTATTTTTATAAACAATTAGGAATGCCTAGTGGCGGCCCTCTCGGTTTGGCTTTGTTTATCCAGTGGCCTTTTCTATAGGCATGGTCCGTTAAATGGTTCTCAGTTGTCGGCTAGATTGGCCGCGTGGAAACGCTTCGGCATTCCACTCTGGAGGACCCGGGTTCGAATCTCGGGTCCCACCCCTGAAAATATTTATCATATTGTCCGGGCCCGGCCCGTCGATCCCCATCCTTCTTAATACGGCTGACCCCTCCGTAGGGGTGGCAGCTGGTGGAAGGGCTTGTTTCGTCCCGCCACTAAGTACTCTTACTGAGTGGAAAGTGGCGTCATCTGTTAACAAACAAAACCGGTTCTCAGTCAGATCCCAGTTTGACACCACTGCCCTACAACATTATATCGCGAGCTTACCATACATTCTTTAATAGGTGGGAAAGATGACAAGAGATAAGATTAATTAATCCAAAACGGAAAGAATGCCTACAAATCCGCCGCTATATATGTATGTTTGTACATATATACACATACCAACTCGTATCATTTTATTTATTAAAATTTTTTCCTATAACGTAATGTTTACGAGAGAGAAAGTGAGAGAAGAAACAGGTGAGCCTATGTTAATCATTAGACGAGCACCCGCGGTGGAAGCGCGCCTTACTTCCACCCGGAAGGTCAGGTTTCAATTCCACACCGCCAGTTTTTCGGGCGGAGTCTGGCCCTGGCCGGTTGAATACCATCCTCCACCCCACTAGAGATGCGGAGGCGGAAATGCTCCGCCGGTTAATGTACGCAGAATGGAAAGCTACGGCGGGAAAAAAAGACGCGCTTTTTTCTCATTATCATTAGGGTGAGTGATTAGAAACGCAACTTAAATACGTTTGGGTAAAGTGGCGTTAATTTTAAAATAATACAGTCTTCACTAAAGAAGGAAAAGGGAAAAATATCGAAAAGGAGTGAAGGTTGGAAAAGGAAAGCGGAACGGTTTCTACCAATACACCAGTGGTATAATAAAGCAAAATGGCTGTGGGCGCCGTGTTACGGCTCCGATAGCTGGACCGGATGCGTGGTCCATTATCTCTGGCTTCCGGCAGAAATCGCGACTGGCCGAGATGGAAGAGAAATTTCTATACCCAGTCAGTTTGACTCATTCTAACATTCCCATCGACTTCTTTTATTCTCTTTTAATGGGTATTCCGGCCAGCATTTTCTGGCCACCTAAGCGACGTTAGTCGAAGCGAATTAGAAAGATCGAATTACCTTCCACATACTTTTCGAGAAAATAGCTACAAATACCCAGGATGGACCGTACACACTCCGAATAAACCAGTCGGGCTTTATCGCTACCCAGGACGATAAAAAGAAAACAAAGCTACAGCCGGCATTTTAAAACTCCATTAGCGGATCAGAAAAGACTAGGCTATTATCGACCCTCCACCGTGGTAACCAATAAAATAATAATTAAAATATACGTCGAGTTAATTAAGATTTATAAAATAATAAATAAAAAAAATCCACCTTTTCTATTATTTTATTTGGCACGTTTTTGAAAATTGGAATAATTTGGCTGGATCCACCGAGTTAGCTTCGGCATCCACATAAGCTACTCGATGTTCATTCAGTCGCGCCAGACTGACTAATGGACGGACCGTTATCATCCATTGTTACATCTTCCCGTTATAGAGCCAGGCCCGCGCAGTTTTTTGGAAAAGCCGTGACACATCGTTATATATATAGTCTAATTTACGACCTTTAACCATTTTTCTAAGTTCCGCAATGTCGGCCTTGGATCCCGTACTAAATATTGTAGATGGGGATTAGCGGCCAATTGGCATTAATCCCACATTCCCAGAATTTATTTAATTGGTGGATCTTCGAGGCTATTTTAACCGAAGGGGAAAAGCGGCTAATGGCCGGAGATGGCCACCAAATCTCAAACAGTAATAAGAGAGAAAAGTAGATTTCATAGTAATGGAAAAGAAGAACCAGCCAGCTCGAAAACAAAGCGATTACACTTTTTTAAATATCCGTTTATTTGTTATATTTTCGCCATTAAATATATTTGAACGGAGCGTAAAAATAACGAAAACTAAGAGTTTAAGGTGGCATCCTCGGTACCGGCTCGAAGGACGCCAACGTAGTTAGTCCATAGCCTAAAACGTCTGGGTATTCTATAATCCAATAATATTTGCTTTAATAGATATTAATGGAAAATCAGAGTATCGGTTCTTTAATATTTACTATCAATGAATATCTTCGTGTAAGAATTATGGTTGGACCACTTTTAAGTAAACTCCTTTTTTTCCAGGACTGAACTAGCGTTAGTTAGACGTTGGCCTGGTATATAAATCCAGAAAAGATGATCGGCCGATATTCTTCTCGGCCATTTTGTCCGCTTTTCCTTTCTAATCATCAACTGTGAGCTCGGGGTTGGAAGAAGCCCAGCCATTAAAAAATGGCATAACCGTGTGGAATAAAAACAAACTACAGAATGGGTCCGAAGTACCGGACGTCCGAGTTGTTTTTCCTGTAACAAATACCGTGGGCCGTGCTTTAACGGAAGTATTTGCCGTGTTAATCCCGAGCGTCGGTGTAAACAAATGAAAGGAAAACAGTCCATTAGAATACGGTATGGCGTTATAAGGGATTAGGTCCGTCGGACGGGACCTAATCTCTTATAACGCCATACCGGATACACAAATCAGATACACAAACCAGAGAATCCGTCAAAATTAATTCAGTTTTCCAGTGCCGATAAACCCAGAAAATCTGGTTCCGCCAACCGCGGGTACTCCGGGTGGCATCAGCGCCCTCATCCA
>WUQG02021371.1:0-11411 GCA_011317285.2 Androctonus mauritanicus | reverse complement strand
TGACATTTTAGCAATACATATCTATCTATTTGCTTAATAATGAATGTGAAAATCGAGTGGGAAACGCAGTTCAGCCGACGCCATAATTTGGCGGGAAACGGCCGCCATTGCCGACAGCAGTCGTTTTAAGCGTGTGATATTTTTAGAAACCTCCTCCCCTGTTTATTGCTGTGACTAAAGTCCATGCCGCTGATCGGGGAGGTCATTAGATATTTGTTGTTTACCTTTTTTTAAATAATTTTGTTTCTAACCGCTAATAATTAATTATACATCCGAAAAGAATGGGTTATATAAAACCTTGAATATCTTTTTAACAACCAAAAACGGGGACATAATATTTTGCATATTATCATTACTCATACAGTTCTAAATACACCCAAAGTTTGGTCCAAATCGGCATCAGACAATTCCCTTCCTTCCCTTGTGAGATTGAAGTGTAAGTCATACATCTCATTGATAACTTGTACTTTTTCAGCCACTATGGCAAGATTGTTTATATTTATTCCACTAATTGACACTCCTTTCAGGTTTTCAATTTCTTGGAATTTGTCTTCTGCCACATGTTGAATAGGAGATGGTCAAGATGATACATTCTTGTCAAACCTGTTTTTTTCAACAGTGAATTCTTTGGACATATTCCTATTATATCTAATGGAGGCAGTCTGTTTCCAATAGAGATTTGCAGTTAATATCATATTTTTGTCATGCCAGTCCTATTCTCATAAAATTTTTTATCAATTTTTGTTGTTTTATACAAATCAAACACTTTGAAATAATCAATAAAATAGAGATAAACCTCCTCCCTGCTTTTCTAGATATATTAAAAATCATTCTTAAACTAAAGATAGTTTCTCTTGCTCCACAGTTTTCTTTAAATCCTATCTGTTAATCACTTATGATAATTGTTAATTTTTATTTTGTTTGCAGAATAATACTGAAAAGGAGTTTGATAAAATGGTTTATACATGATTGTATCTATAATACTTAGAATAGTACTAATTTTATTGTAATAGTTTTATATAAAATATGAACTTATAATAGGATTATATAAAAATAAAAGAAACAAGTAAATAATTTATTATAATGGAGCATTTTCAATTATTTGCAATATAATTCTTTTTTTACAAGAATTATACAGAGCACTATGACAGGAAAACACAAAATAAGAAACTTATATTCAATTCAAGAATCAAAGTAGTAACTATGGTAATTGTTACCATAGTTACTACTTTGATCAATTTGATTCTTTAATTAAAATCATCATCAGCTTTCTTACATGGAATACATTCAAATCGAACAAGAATCAAAGTAGTAACTATAGTAACAATTACAACAACAAAGTTAATATACATTTAAATTTAAAAAATAATTAATAAACAGTGTAAAAATTTAAATATTAATTCTTTTTTTAATTGAGAATGTAGTTAATCAAAAGAATTACACATTAAATGTATTGTTGTATAAAAATCTACATAAGTCTTGTTGATATTTCTGCATTAGATATATTAATAATGTAAATGTTATCATCACAAAAGAATAAAGTTCACTATTGAAATCATAGTGAATTTTTAACATGAAAAATTAAAATTAACTAACATTTTTTAAATTGCTCTAATTTAATATATTTTATAAATAAATAAATCATATCACTTTAATATCAAATTTTGATATTCATTAGATTATAAATAATTTTAAACTTTGAGAATGTATCATTGTTATCAGTTCTATAAAGTAGATTGATTTTCATCATAAATATTTTATATTAGAAAAAATAATTTACTTGTTAGAGATATTATCTGTGATATATAAAATAATTCTTGGTAATTTGCTGAAAACTATTTTTATGCACTATAAGTAATTGAATCTGAATAATTGAACCAACAATCAAGAAATGCCATACTTAATGAAATCAGTTTAAAAAAATACTTAAAAAATTAATTTCACACAATAATTATTTCGAAAACTGAATAGTATATTTCTAAATTCATATCTTGTATGTGCAGTAATGAAATATTGGATATATACAAATTTATATAACTTATAAGGATTTTTGTGGGAAATTTATTTGGCAATGTCTAGAAGAAATGAAAATGTTAATTAAAAGGATGCATTCCTCTATATGTCTATTACATAAATCATATTCTCACCATTTAAGAAAGGACTCTATATACAGTATAATGTATTTACCTTTCATTACAAATATATTAATAACAACAAAGTTGGTCTTGTTTTGTTTGATAAATAGATTTTCTTTTATCACTCATAACTTAAACTTCAATGAACAACATATAAGAATTTATAGAAAAACCATTCTCAAATATCAATTTATATTTATTGAAAATCTGAAAGTTTATTTACTTAATTTATATAATATCATGGATATGCAACCTCTCAGAAAGAAGACAGTCTCTATCTCATGAGATGTAAGATAAAGACTAATTGCATAGTTGATATGATCATGTAATCAAGAATTCAGTTTTAATTAAATTATATGACTTCAGAGCAATTGCATATTTAGAGAGAAAATTTTGGAGACTAAAAATAAAATAAAAATGTATTTTACATTCATATAAAAATAATTAGATATAAATACCAATTCCATCTATATATATAAAGTATATATTATCTAATCAATAATATATGATTATAATTGTAATCTGATGAATTAATAAATGATTAATTTTGCAAAAGCATAGTCTAATTTTCTACATTATTAAACTTGAGTTAAAATAAATTGATAAAATTTTAAAATATTTGATTATTATTATTACTATTATTATTCAGCAAATTAAATCAGCAAAAAGTTTGGCATTACTTAATATTTTAATATAATCAATTAAGGATTAAATGATCCATTAAACTAAATAGGAAAATAATGAAGTTAAATTAGAGATTATTTTTTTATATACTTAAAATTCTTATTAATATCCTGTTCATGCTGATGGATAAGCATTGTTAATTTAAAATTTATATTAAATGGATTTTGTTTTGAATAATTTTTATAGTCAAGATTTCATGCTACATACATTAATGCAAAATTTTTAATTTATTTTTATTTCATCATTTTCAATATTTCATTTCTAACTCTCATTCTGCTCATTGTTAAACTGATATCAGTAATATTTATGTTAAGTGAAAGAACTTATGAATTTGAACAAATTAAGTATTTCTTTTCAATTCTGTTTTCTTTAATATTTTTGTCATTTTGGGAAAATATTTTTTATATATTAATAGGTTTTAGTAGAAGTTGTTCCTCAAGAAAATCATATCAAGAGGAATGGATTGATAAGTGTGGAAGATTTTAATTAAAAACTATAGCATCATAAAACATTTTCCTCTAATTAAACAAATATTCCAAAAGAAATACTTTTTATTCATATTTTAATGAAACATGGATTTTGATATATATAAAATAAACCTTTATCAATTTACTTTTACATTAGTAATTACTTCTTATTTTTTATTCAAGTGATGTCTAATTCATTTTTTAAATTTAAAATCTGCAATTGTAAAAAACAGGTTGAAATACATATCATTAAAAAAGCAATATTTTTTTGAAAGCTTATTTAATTGAAAAATTCTACATTTATCAATTCATTGCTGTCAATATAAGATTTTATTGAATAACAGCTCCAAATGGAAGCTGTATTTGCTAATATATTATCCAGAAATTTATGATTATAGTCCATTAATATATTAAATTAAATAACATTTTTTTTCATTTTTACAAATAATTTTCTTAATGGAAAAACTGATATTAAATTTTATAAGAATAAATAGAAATATCAAAGATTAAATATTATTAAAAATATTTTATTTTAAAGAAAATAAGTGGTAGCATATACTTTAAAGATTTGTAAAAATTAAATGTATATAATTAGAACACATCATACATTAAATTTTGTATATAAGTAAATTATTTTAAAGTAGATTTTTATTTTACAGAAAGAAAATTTTTATGACAATTACTTTAATAAATTCATAGAATTTGGTAAATTTATTGCTATGGACAGATTACTGGAATTAGTTTATAAATCTTTTCATTATTATCTATTACTTTTATAATTTATATTAAACATTTCTTTTTCAGCAATTCAAAACTGCATTATTTATTGAATTACTTTTAATTATTTCCATTCGACAATGGAAACAGTTATATGCATTAGATATGGCAATATGATGACATAATATCATAATAGGCAATATTTGCACAAAATATATGTATATAAAATTATTATTTATAAAATATATTTACAAAATATATATATTATTCAATTTTGATGAGATTTGTTTATTATTAAAATATTATAAACAGTAAAATCTATTGAAAATGATCAAAATCAAACTGGCATAAATAAATAAAATATTCACAAGCAATGAAATGATGTCACCCATAATTATTATTAGGACTACAAATATTCCTAATCTAGCCAAATTTTATCCCTAGTGATTTATTTTAGAATTAAACTGTCAATTTAATCAACAATTAAATAATCATTAATTTGTCAGTTTAATTCTAAAATAGATCACTAAGGATAAAATTTGGCTAAATTAGGAATATTTTTATGAAAAAAATCCCTTAGTTAGGTTCACTTATGATTTGTTATTAGGACTCAATAGATAACCAGTCTTATTTAAAATAGCCATTAAAAAATTGGAAAGATTCAAATCAAGTTTTTTTTTTTATATAAATGGAAAGTATAATTACTTTAATTCTCAATGCTAAAAAATTTTTTTAATTGATAGTTATAATAAAATAAGCATATGCTAATATTCTTCACACATAGTAACAAATAAGTGAAATCTAAAACTACAGACAATAAAAATACCATACAATAGACCAATCACATTTTTCAAATTGTAGAATTTTTACATTATATAATTAGCAAACAATGACAAAGGATTTGAACTCTTATCACAGTATGGTTAGCCTGGAGTGAATACTAGAATGTGCTGTCACTTAAAATACAATAAAGACAAAAGTGATATATAATTAAATTGAAAAAAATAATAGTTATACTAGTCTTTAATGTTTTTTCAGTTACAGTAAGTGTTTTCATTTCAGTTTAAAAATGTTTTCTGAAATATCTGAATACTGTACATCAAAATTGTACATGGTATTTTCAGAACCAATTAATGTGTAAATCAAGAGTTAGATTTACTAGGGGATATTGTATAATAGTGGATTCTATTTAATGCTGGAATTAGGTTCTTGAAAATTGTGATATGAATTGAAACTAAAAATCTCATTGATGTAGCATATTTTCTAAAGGGTTCCATATTCAATCCTAGGTCCTCTGAATGGATGCATTGCAATGGAAACATTTTAGCTTTTGGGAAACTAAAATGTTTGCATCCAATTAAACCAATCAAATGTCCAGTGATTTACGACAGGTTTCAGTTCAAACTCTGCCATCATAAGTTGGAAATGCTTAAAATTTATAGATTTTTCATTACCAATATTTATTATTATATTCCACTTTATTGTGATAAACTTAACAAACACAAAAATACAAGAATCAGTTATAAAAAGGATGCTTTTTATATATCAGATTATTGATCAGAGGTTCAAATTCTTTGTCAATTGTATTGACTAATCACAGAATTTATTGAAGACATCATCATTATAAGTATGAATAGTCATAAGTCAAGGACTACCTATATTTTAAAATCCATTATTTCAGCATGATATTGTTGATATCTGTAGAGAAAGATTGGCAATAAATAATCCAGTAGTTAGAATATATGCAATAATATAAGCAATATTTATTATTTTATATATAATAATTATATATAAATTCATTTTTATAATGTAATTAAAGCAAATATTTTAATACATAAATACAGCAGAATATTACTTCAGCAAAGAAATAAATGCATGGTGTTGAAACCCAATAGCTGATTCTTGACTATAAACAATTAACTGAAATTTCTTGAAAATTCCAACTCATTTTATTTGTCAAACATTAGAGAAGTAAAAAAAAAAACTATTATTAAAAAAACTAATAATTATAGGTTAAGAAAAGTAGTTGATACTATAACTTAAAAGGAGTTCAGAGGAATAAATTTAAAAAACTATTAAGAGATAACAAGAAAATTATTAAAATAATGATGTTTTCTAGTAAAATAAATAAATAAAATTTTTTCCATTACAATTTAAAAAAAGTGATTACTAAGATTAAGAGAAAATAGAATTTTTAGATGCAGAAAATTTGTTATGTAAGAAACAAATCCTTAAAAATTTCAAACAGGTATGTTAAAAATTAACCAAAATACCTATAATTGATTTTGTTTAATTATTATTTTAATAAGAATATAAAATTAACTGGGTTTTTTCATGGAATAAATGTACACCATTCACTGTTTTATTTTCAAAATATTAATAAAAACAGTGAGTATGAGGGGCCAATTGTTGATTGTAGTATCATTAATTGATGCCACCATTAGCCAAGGGACATTATTCAGATTTAAATGCTTTTAATATCTGGTTGATAATATGGGGCATCTCTTATCATACAAAAGACTTATATTCCTGAGTGTAAATCTTTAATTTATTTAAATTGAAATTTTATATATAATGGTAAACCCCCAAAGAAAAAATTTCACAAATTAGCTTTCCATGCCTTGATACAATTTTCATTAAGTTAGAATATTAAATTGATTGTATTGTTATAATATGATAATTTACGATGGCAAAATGAAAATTATATTACTTAAATATACATTTAATTTTGTATAAGAAATTATTTGAATTAATTGATAATTTTTTTTTGCATTATTTTACTCAATTATCAATACAGATCATGTCAAAAATGTGCACATAGTATTACTGTTATTTAAAAATTTTGTTTTTAATATTCTGTTTCAGTATATTCAATAACTAAATCAATAGCTTTTTCTTTTATAATAATAATAATAATAATAATAATAATGAAGTATACAATTATAGAGTTCTTTATATAGTATTTAATTTTAACAATTTCAAATTTTGTTAACATGTTCTCTCTCAAGGAATAAAAATTCCTGTGAAATTTTCAAAGATTTTAATCTAAAAAAGAATCTAATCTAAAGAATTTTAATGATATTTACATATCATTTTGATAAAAAGTACAAAATATGCCTAATATTTAACCAAATGGAAATTCTGTTGTGAAATTTGATATTTTTATTTATTAAATATTTTCCTCAAAAGAATGTATTCATTTTATTTTAATAGATATGATTTCACAAATCTAATTTTAGGGAGTATTTTCCATACATTGAATAAATATATGTAAAATTAAAAATTCCAGTTATCTGTCTTAGTAGTATTTACTAATATTCTAAACAATAGATGTAATTCAAAAAAATAAATGTAAAAACTTTTACTGAAAAATTACATTATAAAATAATCAATTCATTATTATATATTTGAATTTTTAATGAATGAATTATTTTCAGTAATCACATTACTTTTTTTAATTTAAATAAATTAATATGAAATGAATTAATCCAGTTTCAGTATCACAAAATTTCTGGAGAATAGTCTACTTTGACTTATTTGAAATTTCCTTAAACCTCAACAATAACCTCAATGGCAAACATTAACATCTTTACTGTGACCACTGTATAATTCTACACTTACTTTGATTAGGTATCGTCTGTGCCACTTACAAGAAAGACTTTTCAATTGTGTGCCATCTTCGCCATGTGATCATGCCTTTATGCCACTTGCTTGAACAGTGGTTTTGGATTACTTTGCATATTGGGTGCCTAGTAAACAACATGGTATTTCATGTTTTTGTATTAATTCTTTTAATACTACATTCTCCTTAAATAGGCACTTATTATTATGAGGTGTATCATACTTTTCATAAGCATGGAGAATGATTTACAACATAAGTAAATTTAATAATAATTTAACAGAAAAGTCTATTGTTACTGAAATCCAAGTTATATTATTGTGGTCAGATAAAATGTCTTACAGTTTTAAATTCAATCAAAAATTTAATTTTTTTACATTAAAACATTTAATCTGTCTTCTAATTATCAAATCTTAATTAACCCTTTGAACAGTATGTATATTTATGATTACCAAGAGATAATATAGAATATTAAAATTTTTAATTGCATATTTTATTCTATTATATAAATACATCTTTTGAACCAACAGTTATTTTATATTTTAAATATGTTTTCAGATTTTTTCATCAGTTTTTCATTTAAAAAATTAATATTTTGATTTATGGATCTTCAAAATTAACCAAATTCTTTAATCATTTTCTTCGGTTTAAATGTGATAAATTTATATAATATACATATTCAGACTGTCTCCAACAGTCTGTTTATGTATTTATATTAATTAGATTATATTTAATTAAGAAATTTTTGTATATATCAATAGTTACCATAACTATCTATCTAATATGAGAAAGATAATTGTTATATGTGTCCAAAATGTATCTGTTGTGTAACTAGCTACTTATTCAATAACATAACTTTCAAAAACTGAAATTTTCAATGTTTTAATTTTTTTTTTCAGGAGTTTAATATGAACTTAGGTCTATGTAAGTCAACTCTTACATAATATAAAGAAAGTTTTTATTCGCTGTATTTAACAAAACAAAGAAAAATGAAAAAATAATTAGTTTTAATATATTGATAAATTGTTTATTATTAAATATCTTTGTTTACTTATGATTTATATAAGTCACATTATTTATTTTTCTTCATTTCACTCAATCTTAATTAAATTTCTGCATTTATTTCTTAAAATTAAAAATTTTACTTATTTTTTAAACAATATTCAAATTAAATTAATAATAATAATAATAATAATAATAATAATAATATATATATATATATATTCATTTAATTTATATAATTTATTTAAATTAGTATATTTTACTTTTTTGTAAACATAAAAAACAACAGACAAAAATGTTTGTCTGTTGTTTTAGGATTAATCTTTTTAGCTATTTTTTTAAATTTATATTCCAATATTCATCTTTAAAATTTATTTTATTTTCTCTTCTAGACATTTCAACTATTTATTCTATTGATTTTTTATTTTATGGACTATACTTTATAATTTTAAATTTCCGATACTTTTTATTTTTAATCTCTTAAATTTTTGCTGTTCAACAATAAATGCTATAAATTTTTTATTTGTGCTGCTTCAAGTTTCTCTTTATTTAGAAACTATAAATTTTCATCCTTCATATTTAAGAGCAATGTTTTTTAATAATTTAGTTTCTAAAATTTTTCAATTATTCTATCATAAATTTTACTGTACTTTTTTCTGTCATTACTTTAATATGGAATTTTTATTTTATAAATAATGATATTCTTCTAATTATCAACATAATGCACTTATAAATTTTGTTCATTACTGAAAAAGTTTTTAAGTTGAAATTTATTCATATACTGAACTTGGAGATGCCAAGTAAATTGAATATTCTATATTATGCATATATAATTGGACTAATTAAAAGTATTTTATTTTAGCAATTATGAATTACAATTTATATCATGAAGAGCTTTGATAGGAATTTCCCATCTGAAAATATTGCAACACATGTTACATTGCTATTTAATGTATGCTGCAATATTTGACTAGTTTGTATTATATTTGTTGATAGATTGTTTCATTGTCATGATTTTAAAATTTTTGTATAGTTTTTGAGTTTTTTAATTTGAATATAAAATGATATATTTGTATGTGCAGAAATTCATAATTCAGATGTTTGTAATTAGAGGAATATCTATACTTAAATTATAAGATTTATTATACAGTACTAAAATATATTAAATTTTATTTAGTTTTGAACAATTTCATTTACTATTGAATATAGCAATTTTCTCTATATTTTTCTTTAAAACATCCAAAAATAATTTTAAATAAAGAATATTTTGATTCATGAGAATTATTTATTTATTTTTATAATTATTAAAATAAAAAAGCTCTGTTTCTGTTAAGAGGTTAAAATGTGGTTTCTTTTTAATTTGATAATGCATATTATATAATAAAAATTGAATAGTTTCAGTAATGATTGGCATTGTTGAGAATAAGAATATCATTCATTATTATAAGAATAAATATATTTAACAATGTTTACAATAAATTTTTTTAGTACATTTTAAAGTTTATTTAAAAGTTTTTTTTTATTTTTTTAATAAGTTAAATATTCAAATAAAAAAAGTTTTAAATAAACTTTGATAAATTGTAGAAATTGATATATCACAAAAATAAATGAATAAACTGATCTAAATTTAAATTAGGATTATTTTTAATATTATTGAAAACTATCAAATTTTTTTTATATATATTTTATTAAAATGTATTTAATTATTAAAGCTTGAATTAAAAATTTTAAAAATGAACAAGATATATTATTTTTCCTCCTGTAAAGTAATTAATGTGGGATAAATTGTTCTATTTTTGCTGAGAAGGCAAATCATTCCAAATATTTATTTAAAGAAATGATTTTAAATCCATTAAGTTTGTTTTGAAGTTATTTCCATATTCAATGTTTTAACACAATATTTACTGTTCAATAGGTTAATCTGAAAAAAAAAATTATACAGTTCTTTTAGTTTTATTTAATAATCATAAAATTTTAAACTATTTTAATAATAAAAATAAGAGTAATCATTAATTTGATTGTAAATTTAATATATTTACATAAATTAAAGGCTGACAATTTATATCTACAATGAATTCTCAACTGATCATTGTAAAATTATTGAATTTTTAAAATATTAGATATATATTTTCTGAAAACATATTACAGTTCAAAAATGTCATTTTATGTTTTAAATCATTCCTTTCAACATATGATATTCATAACATATACCTATTTTACATCAATTAAAATAATAAATATTAATGTTTAATGAATGATTAAAATTATATTTAAAAAATATGAAAATTAAGAGTTATTTCTGAAATTTTATTATATAACAATGAACATCTTTAAAAGATTGTGAGCTCTTAAGAACTTTACTAATCATAATGAAAATATATAACTTTTATTAAGTTATAGTTTTATATATATTAACTCATAGAATTATTGATTTTATATAAAATATCAGTATTCCAACTCGTCACTTTATTTTTTGGTCATATCAAAAATTGGATAAATTTATTCAAAAAATATATTTTATACATGTAATAACATGCAACATTTTTAACAATGACAGCAATAATTATCAGTTACAAAAACTGAAATTATAAATGATAACATTTTTTGTACATTGCATTTTTTCATGCATTGCAATTTATTCCTTAAATTTTTTGGCATAATATTTTGATTTGTTTCTGAAATCCCTCTAGAAGATTTATTATATCAGAGATATCTATTATAAAATTCAGAACCAAATCAAGCACAATAAGCAAGCATCACTTTTATTTTGTATAACGTTTTCGGACT
>WUQG02021360.1:0-11412 GCA_011317285.2 Androctonus mauritanicus | reverse complement strand
GTTGCTTCTTTTTTGGGGGTCATTTTTCTCGATAACATCTAAGCGTTGGCCTCTATCTTTCGCTGTGTTTTACTACTAATCGAGCTATTACAGAAATAAGTTTTGTTCCAATCCGTTTTCCGGCCCTCGCACCCTCTCCTTGCAAAAAATAGGTTTGTGTAAAAAAAAAAAAAAATTTGTTCTTTTGATAAATTAATTTCTATTGGTTGTTATCTAAATCATTGCATTTGGCAATGTAAACAGTCTGAAAAGTTGTCAAATATTCTCTCAGTGATGTTTTGGTGACCACTGGATTAACAAGCACAAAGGTATAAGAATCAAACATAAAACTGAGTTTTGATAAATGCATCAAACCTTTTTACATAGAATTTGTGTATTTGTAGGTGTGATGCATTTACCAATCATTAAAATTGGTAATTATATCATTCTTTTAAGTGTAGAACTGCCAGTGCTGTGCTGATATGTTAATTTTTTATGGATACTGATAGATTTATGCATTATTTATGAAAGCAATTGGCTTTAATGTATGTAATTAATATGATTTTCTAGCAAGTACATTTTGGAGTATTGCAAATATAATTTTAATAAATCATTTGGATTAGATTTTAGCAAGCTTGTATTTCTGTTTTTCTTTAACCTTAAAAATATAATGGTTAGAGAAAAATGTTAAAAACTTTTAGGCCTAAACTTCAAGGGATTATAACCAAATAGATTCTAATTCTGCCTAAATAACTTTTGATTATAATGGAATTTCGATAATTTCAAATAATTTAGACTAATATTAGTGCCATCTCTGAATTATGAAACAAACTAATAATAAACTAAGAGTGGCACCATCTAAGAATTAATAACTGAAAATTATAGTTCAGTTATTAATTTATAGATGCCACCACTTTTCAGTTTGCAGTTATCAGTTTGTTTCATAATTCAGAGATGGCATTAACCTTAATCTAAATTATTTGAAATTATCAAAATTCCATTATAATTAAGGGTTATTTAGGCAGAATTAGGATCTATTTAAAATGTTTAACCCTTTAGTGGTTTTGTCTTTTCCTGAACATGTTCTGTTTCATTAAGAGCTGTCATCTGATTTTTAAGTTTTATTTCTAACAAATCTCTTCTTTGATGTTTGATTATTCTTTTGAGAATTATAAGCCTGAAGAGAATGCAGAAAGCATCGAAAAGGTTTGTTTACAATGTTTTATGAATTAAAATTTTTGTTCTTTTAACTGCAGTAAGTGCTGAAATTCATTCATATTGTGATATTCTCTAAAAAACTGCAGTATAAAATAGTTGTATGTAACAAATCTCTATTCTATAATATAAAAAATCATTTTTCTATGTTGTTGATTTTTAATAAATTATTATTTCTTTAGATTCTCCTTATCAGAATTATGTAAACAAACAAAAAGATCGAATTTTAGACAGGTTTAAATCTTTTCTTGATGTCAAAACAAATGTGATTCCTCTGCCATTTGTAAACAGAAGAATAATGTTTGAGTTGCTGAATTCCAAGATCATTTGGAGTGGTGCATCAGTGGGAATGGCACGTGAACAAGGGCAATAAAACATGACCTCTGGATGCATACTTCAATTTTGATGAAATTGAATTTAAATAATATGCAATTTAATCTCATATTTAATTTTATCACATTCTCTCTAATATATTTATATGCATATTTTATAAAACTTCCAACCAAAAAGAAATTTTTTTGTTTTACAATTTTTTTTAATTGATATGTTAGGCTCAACGACCGAAAATGCTCTTTGAGCAAAAAAAAACGACCACATTGTGTTCTGACTTCTCTGATTTAACCACAAAGCAAAATTCCTGTCGTGCCACTTTCAAAAGAGCTCTCAATGCATTTTACCATAATCAAAAAGGCCACAAAGTGAAATTTGTATTTTAGTTCTTTCAATAATCGACCAAAACGCATTTTGGAAATGTGAACATGCCACAATGCGTTGTGCTTTGTGCACACTTGTCTATACAGCCATTTTGCCATTAAATATGATTAACAAAAAGGAAAATTTTATTCATTATTGTTCTTTAATAATATAAAATATTAACAAAATTATTGTAATAACAATCTGTCTTCTTGACTGAGAATTATAAAAGAAAATGCTGCTGATAAAATATTCTCCATACTGATAATAAATATTGTTCACAATTAATTCTTATTTATTTTTGCAAGAACTATTATTATGACATTTGGAATTGCACTTTATATTTTTAGAGACACATTTGCATTTTTTTCAATGCAGTATCTTTTACACTGGCAATAAATAAAACCTTGTCTGCTCCCAGATGACAACAGAGAAGCTGAACGAAGAGTTATTGGAGTGGATGGCACATCTCTCAGTTCAGTAAAGTTGCTCTCAGCAATTATAAATTCATTTCGAGCATAGTCACTTAAGGAGTCCTTTTTTCATACGTAATTGATAAAGTCCTTTTGAAGTATTTGATGCAACAACAGCTAAGACATTTTTAGGAGCTGTGCGTCCTTTGTCCACATCAGGCACTCTGACCACAACATTAGTTCCAACTTCAACCTCATGAAGTCTTGACTGAGAAAATGAAAGCATTTTTTTTGCTTGTTGTTCCTGACCAAATTTAGCACACTCTCTCTCTATGCTGTTACTATTCTTCTTTTTAAAGAGCTTGCAAATGACATTCTGTCCAAAGCCCTCATTAATTTCATCACTTTCTCCGCAAATAATGTGAACATATTGATGACACCCTGAACACTTGTGGGCTCCAGAAGTTTCTTTTTCACAAATCACACAATAAAGTTTATTGTCTTCAATAAACTTTATTGTGTGATTTCAATATTTTCTGTTTCTTATAAAATATCTCCAGATTGAGGCCTATTTTTGTCTTCACTAGGTTGTTTGTTGCCTTTTTCTTCACCACTCTTATCATTGCCTTTTATCAAAGAAAGGAGTTGTTCCAATTCTTCTTCTGTTTCTATAGACGAGTATAAATTACTGGAAAGAGAGGAATCTGCAAGTCCAATCTTTTGCGCTGATCCAAACATAGCCTCATAAGGACTTGTCTAAATTACTGAATGAAGAGAGTGATTCTTCTTACTTTGAATAAATCGGAGTCCTTCAGATCATTTCTTCGTATTATTGTCAGCCATCCACACCACTAGCATGTCAGGAACATCTTGGTTTGACCTTTCAACCAAACCTTGACTTTGAGAATGTTGCAGTTTGCCATGAACAAGCTTCATTTCAGGCCATGTATTAGCTAAACTTTTAATTATTTTATTTGTGAATTCGCAACCATTGTTGCTTTGAAGTATATATGAGACACCAAATAAAATATGTCTATAAGTTGATATGCTACTTCCTCGGCAGTTTTCGTCTTAAGAGGCTGAAGAATTGTGAATTTCATCAAGTTACTTTATCTGGTTCTGACTGCATGTGAATCAAATCCACTTGACATCAAGAGTTCATATGATTAGATACAATAGGCTGTACAACCAATCCATGCTTTGGTATCTTTTTCTTCAGTTGACACTGTTCACACAGAGAGAGATAAAAGTTTATCATTTGCCAACTAACATTACAATACTTCTTTTTTAGTTTGGCTTCCGTAACTGAAACATAAATAAGAATAATATAGGAAAATTGATTTACTTATTAGGTAGACTTGTATGAAAAATATTTTGGTATATTTCGCGAGGTCAAAATTGTGTAAAAACATCTTGGAATTCGTAATATTGTATCAAATTCAAAAAATGTACATACCTCTTGTTCTTTTATGTCCTATGTTGAGATGTGCAATACATCAAATAATTCATCCACTGTACAGAAATAACGGATTTTAGAATCGTCCATGATTTCAGAACAACTTTCAATAAGTTTCTGAGTATCACCAATTTTTAAGATGTCATAGCATTTGATATGATGATACTGCTTTGACAATAATAATTGCTTATTTTTTCAAAATAACTGAGCTGCTGTTACTTCTTGAAGTAGCATTTTATATCACTCGTTATCGATAAAAACACTGCGATCAATGCTTGTATTCTTCAACTCACTCAATTTATCATAAAAAAATCTGCTTTTTAGTTGACATGATTAGCATGTAATCCAACAAAACATCCACTATCAATTGCTAAATGAAACCACAAACAAGAATCTATACCTGGCACCACATAAAAGGAACTGAAACCATCATTTTTTTAAATCAACCAATCAATTTAAAAATATTTGAAATTTAATAATTGTCTGTTGACTGATTTTAAAAAAAACGATGGTTTCGGTTTGGTTATACCATTGATGAGAAGTTGCCAGATATAGATAGGATCTCACAAATCAATCAGCAAAAATAAACTATAAAATAAACGTTCTCAGTTAAGAAGACAAATTGTTATTACAATAATTATTAACAATAATTTTGTTAATATTTTATATTATTATTAAAGAATAATAATGAATAACATTTTCCTTTTTGTTAATTATATTTAATTGCGAAATGGCTGTATAGACAAGTGTGCACAATGCGTTGTGGCATGTTCACATTTTCAAAACGCATTTTTGTCAATTATTGAAACAAACACAACACACAAATTTCGCTTTGTGGCCTTTTTGAGTATGGTAAAACATATTGAGCTCTTTTGAAAGTAGCACGACACGAATTTTGTTTTGTGGTTAAATCAGAGAAGTCAGAATGCGATGTGGTCGTTTTTTTGCTCAAAGAGCGTTTTCGGTCATTGAGCCTAACAGATATATAATATACAAATTAAGAGGATAAACGGATTCAAAAATTCAATTTTTCATTACAGTTAATGATAACAAAATAATAATTTTTTTTCCTTAGAGAAAGGCTGAGATTATATTAAAACACTATAAATTGTGATATTGGGATCAGAATTTATAACATAAGGGTACATCATTTCCAATGAGAACTAAAAAATCATTTCTTCAAGTATTGTTTATTAGTTTATCTTCTAATATTTATTTTTTAATTATTTAATTGTATAATAATTTCGATTTAGAAATTTTTTTGTGATATCTTTAATAAATTTATCAGAATAATTAAAAGAAAAAGAGAGAGCTGCACACAGGAATATGTTAAATCATTATTCAAAATTTAACAAAGACCTTAAATAAAAATTGGAAAATACTTTATATACTTTAATATATTATTTTTCTAAGAAATAATATATATTAAAGTATATAAAAAATAAGGAAATTGTATTTATTCAGAAAAATTTTTTATTTAATCACAAATTTAATAATTTGTTTACACACACCACAATGTAAAACAAGCAATGGCCATGCTGCAAAACGGTGACCTATTTTTTGAAACTATTAATTATGAAAATTACCATATTTTGCATCATGACAGATTTCATGTCAGGCTGTCACTCTATATTTTTTTATCAGCTGATTTAAAATACAGATAATTCTCAACTTACAACTATGATGCAATTGATGAATTCTGTGATTGATCATTGCAGTTCACTTGTGTGAATTTTTATACAATGGCTTAACTTATTGGCAATATCCATTTTGTGTCTGGTTCATTTGATTTTGTGATTGAATAATTAGATACAAGGAATATATATATATACAAGATAATTTTGACTTGCATCTTACATTGACTTATTATGGGGTACAGCAATCAGTTTCTATAAAACAATAACAATATATCAACAATAACAAATATAGAATCTATTAATTTTAAATTTTTATTGAAAAATTGTACATATCTATTTTCTAAAAGTAAGAATAGTATTGGAGAACACAGTTGTTAAAAGATTATAGATATTAGAGTTGATTGATTTGTCTTTTATATTCAATATACTGTGCCAGATAGAAGTTATCTATAAATTAATAATAATTCATTAATAGCTTTCTGTTTCTTACCAGTCCATGATGATCTTATATATGCTACATCTTTTTGCAAGAAAAACAGTACATTTCTAACTTTTTATCATAATTTCTTCCTTATTTATTGATTTAAAAAGATTGAGTTTGAGTTTTATGTGCTGTTACACCACCTTTTTATTTTTTGAAATTGTTTAATTAAAACAAACTAAATAATTTCAATAGTAATAAATGAAAGATATTGTTTTCATTTAAAAAATTTTTTTCTCAGTTTGAGAAAAAAATTTATATATACATAAATATGAATATATTAATATATTTATATATACATATATATTTTACAACTAATGAAGAATATTTATTTCTTTTTGTAATAAGCTATTTTTTATTTGTTCTACATAAACCAGGGGTAGCCATTTGTAATCACCCACAATCCTTTGAATATAAATTTTATCCAAAATAACCTCTTTAATTGAAAATTGAATTGACATGCTGTGTTGTTTAATATTAAACAGAGACCAGGTTCAGGAAACAAAATAAAAACACAAAAAAGTTTCAAAACCAAACCAAAAATTTTTATTTAAAGTACTTTCGGGTTAAAACCCATCACATACTTAGTTACTCATAGTGCTTACTTTAGACGTGGTACTGAATATTTCACTCAGCTATGTGGGATGCCAATGGGTTCCCCCCTTGCAGGTTTCTTAGCAGAAATTAGTTAGAAAAATTGAAGTTGCTTTGGAAAGCATTAAAAATCACTTTTGTTTTTATGCCTGATATGTCAATGACATCTTACTTATCCTTGATAAACAGTACCCCATCCAGGAGTTCATTAATGCTGTCAATGATGATAATTACGGGGTTACTTTAGAATTAGAACAAAGTGACAGCAAACAAGTGCACTTTTTGGATGTGGATTAGGAAAGAATGTGACTTTTACTCTACTACAATTTTCAGAAAGCCCTCTTTTGCTCCAGTTCATATCCACGCCCAATGTTGCGATCCCCGTACTTATAAGCTTAGTAATATTAAAGCCTTAGGTTTAAGGGCATATAGGTTGTGTTCACATTTTGCGGATCTACAAAACGAGCTTGTGTTCATTATTAACTCTTTCAACAAATATGGGTTTAGTACCAAAAAAATTTTAAAAATAATCCAGGATGTCAAGCATAAATTTTATGTTAAAAAAAAGATTCTCTACCAACAAGAAACAATAGCATGGCCAAGGTGGACATCTTTAAAGGTTCCCTTCCTCAGCATGTTATGTTGGATAAGGTTAGGAGAAAAATTGGTAAGTTTCACATCAAAATACCTGTTGCCCGTAATAACTCTGTTTTCAGTGTAATCAGGAATGATAAAGAGATCCGCCCTATGTCTGAAAGGACAGGAGTGTACAAGATTCTGTTAATTAATATGCAAGATGGTGTGCAGCAGGCATACATTGGTATCACCTGCAAACAATTAAGAGAGCGACTTAGACATCTCCATAATATTACATCTGGGAAGACGTCTACTGCACTCAGCGACACAGTGCTTCAGAAAAACATCGATGTCCTGTGGAGCCAGGCCACCATTTTAGAGAATAACACCAGGAGGGACTATATTTGTGAAAAATGGCACATCTTTAAGGAAAGCTTTAAAGCAGACATTATTAATATTAAAGATGCGGACAATTTACCAGTGGTTTGGGAGTTCCTTATCAAGTACATAAAAAAAAAATAAAATAACTGAACTCATTTCTTGTATACGCATGCCCCAATATCCTGTGACATATTCTCGTGCCTGTTCATTTTTTTTTTTTTTGGTTGTTTTAGTTTGTGCGCATTACTCATGTTTTGTTACATTTTTTATATTATTATTACCATGATTTTCATATTTATTTTACATCTTTTTTATTTTTATTATTATTTTTACTGCCCAGTTTACTCATTTCGTGTCTACTTGGTATGTAGCTACCGTCTTTTAATTGTGCACGTGCGTCAGGTTTGTTTATTTTTTCTGGCAGTCAGGAAAGTGATTATGTAATTTATTGTTGTATAGGCGAGGCTTAAGATGACCGGTGCATCCTGGAACTCTCTCTGAAAAATGTCAATGCAGCACTACTCAGCAGTAACCATATTATACATCCTTTATTGCTAAACACAAATGTTTTCGGTCACGTTAGCAGCCATCATCAGGTTCACAATCCAAAAAGAACCATAGCTAATAGAACATAGAATATATAATATTTTTTAAAATAACGAATATTAACAATAATTACTATCGCTATGGTAATCCGAAACATCGCGTACATCACTTTGAATAATAAATATTAAAACAATTAAGTGGTTGGATAAGGAACTAAATAAATATAAAATAAAAATAAAAATACAAATGAATATGCATATACATATTCATTTGTATATGTATGCTATATGTTTGCTGAGTAGTGCTGCATTGACATTTTTTAGTATGTGAAATTCATAGAAAGCAGTCAAACAGAAACATGAACTCTCTCTGTTCTGTCTCTCTCTTAGTGTGTGTATTTACTGATGATGGGTTTTAACCCAAAAGTACTTTAAATAAAAAGTTTTCGGATAGGCTTTGAAGCTTATTTTTTGTGTTTTTAAGAAATGTTTTATTGACTGGTTCAGTTTAAAACTAAATTATTATAAAAACTGAAGATGAATTAATGTTTAAAAATGCAGTATAAATAAAAATAAGAGCACTTTGAGCAGCAGCTTAAGCATACAAAAAACAATTTTATTCAGATAACATTTTTGGTACAATTCAGTCTCTTCAGTCTAACAAACTATAATATACAAATAAAAGAATTGGTTTCGATCGTGTTTAAAAATGCTTTTTGAACTGTTTTTATTAAATTGTTCCTTTGATTCTGTGTAAGCTGATTTTTGCTTAACATTAAAAGAATTTAGTTAACTGCTAATTTTAATATAAATTATAGAAAATATATATTCTGGGAATGTAAATATGAGTTTTGTTGTGTTTTATAAACTTTTCCTACCATTTTTACAGCAATTTATGTTAGTAATGTCAAATAAATAAAATCATAAAATCAAAATATATTTGAAAAAAAAAATAATTAAAATTTTATAATAATTTTAGAAAAAATTTTATGTAATATATCTTTTGTTTTTAAAATTATGTTTTACTTAATAGTCAAGAATTTTTTATTTTTATTTCATTCATTTATCATAAAAATTGATTAAGATGAAAAAATTTTGAATTTCAAAATAATTCCTTTCAAAACTGTATTAACTTTTGTAACTATATATAAAGATTGTTAAAACGATATTTATTATAATATATATTACCTGGTAATCCTTGATCTCCCATATCACCTTTTTGTCCTTTAAATGCAGAATTACCTTTTGAACCAGGAATGCCTGGTAAGCCAAAAATTCCTGTATCTCCTGGCATCCCTGCATCACCTATATTTCCAGGATATCCACGAAAACCTGGTTCACCTCTTTCACCTATAAAAATAAAAGTATCAGTTTTAAATGTTTTCTATTTATTATAATTTTTAAATAGTAATTTTCTTTCAGTTAATTATTATTTCCTGCTAATTAGCTAGTTGTAATTAATTATTGGGTTAAATGACAAAATAGATATTTACAGGACACAAATGATAAAAATATATGTGTTTACATGCTTTATAAGACTAAATATATTTCTTTATGTAAAAAATGGATAATGAATCAGATGTTAAAAATGGCACAATTAAAGTAAAAATGTTTATATAGCTGACCAAATTTGACAAATGTCACAAAGCAAGAAGGTTAAGTGATTTGAATATTCTATGGATTCCTTAAATATTTAAATATGAAATTTTATTCTCATCCCATATAAGGGTTAATTTGTTAATAACAATTTTTCAGCTAGAGTAGAAGAATAAATTTTTTCTATTAGCAACATGCTCTGCAATTGGGTGAATCTGCTGATGATATAGCTTTGATATAATTAACAGTACTCTATCTTATTAAAGCATTTGTTGTTGCTTTAGTGGAAAAGAGCAGCTACTGGCACATTTATTATAATGGTTTTTAATCTAGGTTAGCAATAACAAATTTTTATGTAGAAATTAAAAAGGCATTCCTTGCCTTTTTAATTTCTTAAAAAGGCAAGGAAATTAATTGCCTTATTAATATAGGCATTCCTTGAAGAACAAACATAATTTGTAAGTAAGTTTTATTAATAATTCTGAAATCACTGTTACATGGCACACAGAAATACTGGAACCAGTGCATATATAATATGTCCCTAATTTATGTAGTTTTGCATTATGTGATTATATAGATAAACAGATACATAAATTTTTTTTATTTTTACTGAATTTCTATAAAATGTCAGAGAAAATTCATTAAACAATTTACTTTTTTTGGAAAAATAACATTTATGGTTTTAAATTTATTTATTTATGCTTAAAGTATGGTCAAATTTCATTTGGTCATTCTGTTTGCTAATGCATTCATTCATGCATATCAAATTTATGCATTGTTGGACTTATGTGATTTTTGACTTATACAAAAATTTTTTGAACAAATTAACTGCACAAGTTAGGGACCTACTGTACTGTATTCTATAATATATTTCATCAAAAATAATTAAATATCAACTATCTAGCTTCAAAAGGTTAGTAACTATAAAAACAAGCACTAGAACAGGTAGAAATAATATTTAATCAATTTGTAAGTACAAAACCTGATGTATTTCCATTTTTAATAAGCAATCATCAGCAGGATTATACACAAAAATATTTAAATACTATAGAACTTAGAATTCTAAAAGAATGTTTTTTAATATTCAACATCAGATGTGTAAACATTGGCTTTGTAACCATGGTGATGTACTACACACTAAAATACTAAACAAACATTATGATTGTTCTAAATTAGCTACAAAATATAAATAACAAAATAATAAATGATAAAATGTAAAATATAACATAATAAATTGTTCTATAATGATTAATAAAGTAACAGTAACAATACCTACTATTAACTCTACTTACTATTGTACTAATACTCTACTTAATATTAACTATTAACTCTATTGATATTACTTACTATTAACTCTACTTAATATTGTATATATTATTTAGTGTGCTACTATGTAGCACACTAAATAATATATACAATATTAAGTAGAGTTTTCCAGTGCTCAAAAACAAAATGTTGTGATAGATTCTGATATAACTTCATTTATAACATGGGCTATCATGGCCTTCTTGATTGCTATTATAGATTGCCAATCTAGAGGAACTCACAAGGGAACTTTGTGATTTTGTGAATTCAATTGCTGAAAATGCATAGCACCAATTGATAGAGCACCTTAAGAAACTTCTAAACAAATAGCATTTATTGGTGGACTGCTGATGAAATGAAAGCTATAGATATTCAAAATTCACAGAATAACTGGTATTGTATAATTTTCAATGTACAGTCTAGTGCAAAAAAGTTTTCACTAAATTACTACTTACCGTTTTTCTGGTTACGATAAAAACTTGATGCGTTAGTTAATACAGTAATAAGATATATGCTATCAAAGACACAGAAGATACTATTT